>JBBPTZ010000021.1:49571-98250 GCA_038094315.1 Phylloporus cf. tubipes
AGGTGCAGCCGCCTATAAGAAGTCTGAAGATCCGCTCTACGTGCTTGAGAACAACATCCCAATTGATACGAAGTACTACCTTGAAAACCAACTCTCATGAGGATCTTCGAACCCATTCTCGGCGAAAAAGCAAACTCGCTGTGTATGTTTTCGGATCACGACCTATATTTGCGTGCTTGATGACCCTTAGTGTCTGGCGATCACACCCGTTCGATTTCAATTGCAACTCCTACGGTCGGGGGACTCATGGAGTTCGCGGTCAAAATAGTCACTTGTCTTGGATGCAAGACAGCGTTGCGGTCAAATAATAGCGTCTCTAGTCAGTGCATGTCTACTCACCTCACGTTTTGATTTCTCATAGAGAGGCTAAGATGGCGCTGTCTGCAATAACTGCCGCCCGAGGATCCATGAACTCTACCAAAAGCAAGTGAATGCCACCTCACAGATGCAGATCCGGTTCTCGAGATTATGGACTCAGTGCCAGCGATGTCAAGGGTCATTACATCAGGTACCAACTCTGTTTTGGTTGACTTGCGATGTTGACATCTTATTTGAAGGATGTTTTGTGCACAAGCAAGGATTGTCCAATCTTCTATATGAGAAAGAAGGCTCAGAAAGATGTTGAGGATGCTTCTGCAGTTCTGGAATGGTTTGACGAGGAACTCTGGTGACCTCATACACTATCTGTTCTATCTTACTGCCATGGCACAAGAACTTGTTTAGTTCTGTGCCAGAGTATCAACATGGGTTGTCATATGTGTTGACTCTGATTCCAATTCCTCTCCGGTGTATGATCACATACTAACTTGGATAATAGTAAACATGTGCGTGCGTATACAGTTACTCAAGTAATGAGCATACTGCTTCAAACCTCAGTACTCAGTCGCGGCGACCGTAGCATGCCGGAAAAGAAAACCCTAGAAACCATCGTCAGTTGGGGTCCGGACCAAAAATGTTTGGCACAAATGAGTACAGCGCGCTGCTTGTTTCGCCCATCGTCTCCTCGACCACTCTGGATATAGCGATCATGCTATTGATCACGTCTCCTCCCGTAATGATACCCAGATCAAGAACTTGGAACACACCTTGAATCAACGGCCACCAGCGGCATGATATTGTAGACGAGTGGTAATCAACTGAGCACATAAGCCCACAGTCACCTTTGCCAGCAATCTTGTCCATGTTTGCAATCTCCCCTTCAGCTGCCAAAAGTGCTTCGCAGATGCGAGACGGCTCTCCAAAGGCACGCGCGTCCAGTGCTCTGAGGACGGAATCGTTGCATGGAGGGATGGTGTTGACCGATGTCAAGGAAACTGTCTCAGAGACAGTTGTTGGTTCCATCTTTGAGGTCCATTCTCTATGGGGAGGATGGGATTGCCTCCTAGTACCCACAATCTTCCCCTGCCAGGACGTCCGACGGCACCATCGTCACAGACGAGGAATTTGATGAGGTCGGACTTGTGGGGGCGAAGTACCGTTTTTTGGCGAGACGGCTGCCGGAGAGACAAAGGACGATGAACGGGCATACCCTGGCCTAGTACGATGCCAGCTGTATGAATGGGAGAACGGTGGACATCGCGCACCGACAAGGGCAGAGTGGGCAGGTCGTGGCCAGATCCACCGCAGCCTACGAGCGGGTCGCCGAAGTAATACCAGCGTTCGTTGAAGCAGTGTTGACCCGGCCAAATGACCGACTTGTAGAGAGCTGCCACATAGGAGCCTAGTTCAGACTCCGACTGTTTCGCTTCGTTGACAACCACCATGGACGACTTCACTGACTCTGACTTCGTTGCAGATGACTTTGGAGAGGGGGGGCACCATGTACTGGATGCTGCTATTTGCCGAATGTTTCCGGTCGTAAATTCCGAAAATGCACCTGCAGTTCTCATCATGATCGTCAAACAGCTTGGAAGTCGCCCTCTTGCGAAATATGGTCACATTAATGAATGTGAAGCCCTTCTGAACAATCATCCTAGAATCTTGGATTTGATTGTCAATGAGTCAAAGAATGGCTATAAAAGTTTGCGACTTTTGAGTGAGTGCTTATTCAGTTACTGATTACACTGCATATGACATCCATATCATAGAGCTTCTTCGAGAAGGTGAATATACCTTTCTGTGCAGAAGTAGTGCTAACTGCCAGCTTCAGAACCTGTTGACCCACAGACAACATATGAAGCAGTTGGTGAGTATTTCCCATGAATGTAGACATTACAGTTCATACTTTTTCATGAACAGCTGTGGAAAGGGGCTGGAGAGATGACTACATTGGGAATGCTCCTATTGCTCTCTGGGACCATATCCGAAGATCTTGTGATCTCTCACCTGAGTCAAATGAGCAATTGTATGCAAAATATTGCTCAATTGTCCAATCCTCAGGAACAGGAAAATCTCGTACTGTTGATGAAATGAGCAAGTTCCATTTCACAATTCCTATGGTCTTGAGAAATCCTGATTCAACTGGTATTTCTTGTGTATTTTATTTTTTTACTAATTGAATATACCCACTTGTAGGCTATCCTCCTTCAGATCAAGCAGCCTATATCTTTCTCTCTGGTGGCCAAACACAATCTCACTCATTTCTGAGAAGCTGTGCTTTTCTTCATGCATTATTTCTTGAGACAGCTTGTCTTGTAAAAGGCTTTAGGGGCTCTGCTGCTCAGGAGTTCAGGAACTACATGATACAAGGTATGCAACATGGAGGCCATGGTAAATCTAGGACAAAATTTTATAATAATGTTGTAACCAAGGCCAAGGTATGAAACACTTTTTGTTGAATTTTTAGCTCATGAAACACTAGGGTATATATTCAACATATTCAGCATACTTTGATGGGAAAAATGAAGGTTTTCCACCATCAGAAATCATTGAAGAAGCTGGATTGCCACCTTCAGACAGTGCTGAGGACACAAAACTACGCCAAGATGGATTTCCTTTGCGTACAGCTTTTCATGAACTATGTGAAGCCCTTTCAGACCAGCCAGTGGATAACAAGAAACCATCCAAGCGACGCAAATTGGATCAATCCTCCAATGTCCCTTCAGTTATCCTTGCATTTGATGAGATCCACACACTGGCAGCACAGTCAGGTAGTTACCATTGGTCACACTTCAGTGAGCTTCGTCGTGCAATACGAGGACTCAAGACAGAACCACTATTCACAATCTTTCTTTCAACTTCTGGAACCTTGTTCTCAGTCACTCCTACACCAAAAGAAGATATCTCAGCCAGGATGAACCGGTCTGGAGATGTCATACTGCCATTTTGTGACTTGGGCTTTGATCAACAGGCAATTTTTGTGGACTTTGCTAAAACTGTCAGGCTCTCAAAAATGGCATCAGAGGAGCAGCTTATATCATTTGGACGACCTTTGTATGTATCAATTTATTCTGTTTGTCTGAGACTAATGCTTTTTATAGATGGTATAAATACTTCCAATCTCCAGAGAAGGATGATGTTATTGAGTTTGCTGCCTTCAAGTTGCTGGGTGGTATTGGATATACTGGCCAACCTCTTACACCTGAGCAAGAACTTGCTTGTCTTGCACATCGGATTCCTATTGAGTTCCTCTCTGCACATTATGTCTCACAGATATCAAGTGCAGAGAAGGGGCAAGTCCACTCCCACATGCGAATCATCCTCAAGATTTACAATAGTCTTGATTCCATAGTCACCACATCACCATCTGAACCCACTCTTTCTGAGGCAGCATACTTCATAATGAACAGGTTCAAAGGATTCAGTGCTCCTCGTGCACTCAAAAAGATCCTAGATGGCTTTGCTGTAAACAAAGGTGAACTAGGGGAATTAATAGTGGCACTCCTCTTTATTGTGGCTCGTGACAAGGCAGTTGGACCTCCTTATAGCCATGGCCCCCCACTCAGTGGACACAGATGGTGCAGTGTTACTGAACTGATGGCCTCCCTCTTTATCTCTCCCTCTTCAAAGTCTGCCTCTGGTGACCACATCAATGTCATGGCTTCCCATGGATGGCACTTTACACCAGGCTGTGTAAAACCACTCCAGTCAACTTTGGCAGAAAAATTCAAGGAGAGCAAGGTCTATTTCACACACTTTATCAAAGTTCATCAGCATGCAATCACTGGGGTCGAATATCTTATGCGGTTAATGGCTCGAGGTGCCGCAATCCTGTGTGGAAATGGTCAGGCTGGCACTGATGGAATCATCCCCTTTTTGCTGGAAGGTGATGAAATACGACAGGACAATGTCGGTGTCATCATGTTTCAAGTGAAGAATAATGCGGATTTCACACATCAGCCAAAGGCGAACACCATTCGACAAATGGACCCTCACCACTCAAGGATCACTACTAACATTCCCATAATCCGACTCCTCTTCGCTGTTGCTTCAGGCACTCCTGCACTTAAACTCGTCAGTCATGAATCTTCAGATGTGACCGGACCAGGAAGTTACAGTGCATATGATTTCTGGATTGCCGGTCTCTCTCCCGACCTGTTGGCTCCAGTTGTAAATGACGCTGATGCCTGGAATGATGCTTTGCATGCATCTCATCGTTGGCAACATGTCTATACTACAGCTCCACTGGTCGCCAAGACACTCCGCATGTCCACAAACCCTGGAGTTGCGAAAGAGGATGCATTTTGGAAGATGTGGACCACAGTTCCGAAATAATGTGTTATTACTTTTCGCGTCTCATCCACAAAGTGTATACATATGTACCTTTTGAGTCTCCACTTGGACATGGACTTGATGGTCATCTTGATCGAGGAACCTCTGAGAACGGCACGGGTGGGCATGCTTTGAAGTGAGAGGGGTGTGAGATGTTGCACAGAAAGAGATACCTTTCATGATGTAGGCAGCCGCCACCACACCAGGGACATCCCCGCATAACACTCCTCCAATCCAACAACGTCAGCTGGTTTCACGAAGGATACTGTCCTTCCACTGACCTTCAGGACACCTCCCTAAGAATCGCATGACTGTATCACTGAGCTGCGCACGACATCGGATTTAAAGCTGATAGAGATAAATACAACCTCGAGCGTGATGCGGTGTACTCGAAGAAAAGCGGAGAATGTGTCGGTTAGTAAGGGCGTAGGCAACAAAAGGTCACCTCGACCAAAGCATTTGCCAAAATTGTGCAACGGCAATGTGGTTGGCGGTGGCGGCAGAGACTCGGCCATTGCATTTTGGAGATATTCTAAAACGGTAGTGAAGAGACGCCGACCTGAAAAGCTGGCACTTACTAGAATCGACATGTTCAAGAACTATCCCAACCCAGTTCCAGTTCCAGAATGGATCGACAGCCTGTAACAGGCGCCAATAATCAACTGGTGTTGTAGAACCCAACATTGATATCAGGACCGAGGAAACCTGTACAAGGCTAGTGTCAACACAGCCAGTGACCAGCAGCACAGATAGGAAATACAATTTTGTTGTGGCGTCTTCTTGGTTTGTTTGTGACTGAGTAGGTATATCAGTACGTGTCAAACATCATCTTTATATACCATGACACGTCTCTGTACAAGTCGGGATGATATGATACAAGAACGTGTTGACGATGACGATGTTTGGACCAGGAGAAACATGAATCTGTGTAAGTGGATGGTTTAACTATCAAAACAACGTCGCAAGACGTGTCCGCGTGGAATATATGAGCATTAACAAGGAAGAAGAGATAGCGACGCAACCGCCGTGGTAACTGGTTATCGTAGGAATATTAGGTGGAAGATCAGGAATAGAAAAATCGTTCGGCAAGCAGAATAGATACGTCGTCATGCGAGTCCGCGGCCCTGCATTGGGCCAGGGAATGCAGACGACATTGGCGAGACCTGGTTCTGGGCTGGGACATCGGCATCGAGGGACGGTCCGTTGCTCATCACTGGAGCCGAACTCGAGCTTGGCGTCGGTGGCGCGCCTGGTGTGGGCACCTTGCCGATGAACCAAGAAGGCACCCAGCCGCGATCACCACCCTCCTCCTTGACAGCCTAGGAAGATAATGGTTGGATTTCTACACGGCCCAAGTCAGAGAGACGTACATATGACCAGTGGTTGTATCGTTTGAACACCCTCAGCGCGTCATCCTTGGCCAGATCCAATTCTTCCTCGCCCTTTTTCTTGTAGTCCATTAACGCGACGCCAGGGAAGCTTGTGGATATGATGCTCAATGGCAAGATGGGCGTCTTGTTTTCAGATACATCCGGGGATCCAGCTGCCTTGGCCGCTGCTGTTGCCTCGGCGATGGCTGAAGCGACGGGGACGTTTGTTTCCAGCAGACAGCCTGCAGGCACCCAACCTTGTTTTGAGGTATCGGTGTCAACGACGCCAGAGCCTGTTGGGTCGCGTTGGACCACCCACCAGCCACGCGCTCGAGAAAGAATGACAAAGGTATCTCCGCTGTGAGCGAGAGTGAGATGGCGGGGTGGCACAAGAAAGGAGATACGCACACGACGACGTCAAACTCGTCGTCTTGCTCTGCCATGTAGGGGTATATAGCTACGGCGTACGAGACACCCATCGATGGAGGCATCTCCCTCTTTGTGCTCTCTGATTCGGTTGATCCGAACAAGGTGGTCGTTGCAGATTTGGTGCCGTCGCTCTGTGCTGAGCCAACCAACGTAGCCGAGTGGGTGTTGTCTTCGACTGACTTGTTTTCGACGATGGGGGACATGACGTCTGGCCAGCCGGCTTGCGGGGTTGTGCCGGTGAGAGGTGTAGACAGGTCGTTGACCTCGAGCTTGGGAGGACGGGCGACTGATTTTCCCTGCCCGGGAGCGGTGGGCTTGCTGGGGTGGGATGGGGTGGAGGCGGGCGTGCTGGTGTTGCTGCTTTGATGCTCGGACGAGATGGAGGCTTTGCGTAAGGCGTGTTTTTGCTGTGCGACGGCGATCGGGGAGCGAATGTCTTTGATGTGCTTGAGCATGAACACGGGATTCTTCTTTGCGTCCTTTAATTTTTGAAAGAGAAGCAGGGGTTTCTCGTCGTAGCTGAGACATCGTTCTATGCGATTTCCTGGGGGAAGGGTGAGGGACGTTCTGGACGGTAATGCGGGGAGTACCAGGTGAGCCATAGCATATGAACATGGCGTAGTTTTGCCAGTTGTCGTTGTTGATCTTGTACTTTTTCAGTGCTGCTGGCAAGACTTTCCAGGTGGGGTCGTCCAAGCTGACTTTGAAACTCTTGAGATTGTCGGAGCTCTCTGGACGATTTGGTCTCGTGGAGGAGGAAGCGGACGTGGACGCAGACGTGGACGCAGATGGTTCTGGGGTGGTGATCTTTTGAGGGGGATGGTTTGGGGGCGTGGAGCGGGCATGAGCGAGGTCGTGCTCGATTTGACGAGGGGAGGGATTTGGAGAGTCGATGTCTTGCTTTGTGGGAGACTTTGAGGGATTTACGTACTGGGCCCACTTGAAGGAGGGTTGTCGCTTCAGGGCGTGGTCGTCCTGTGGGAAGGGAGTGAGGAGAGTGGGGTAGGATGTGGGGAAGACGTACGGGGTGGGTGAATTCTTCGAGGAGGAGTTCGAGGGTCTCTTTGAGACGCCTATTGTCCTCTTCGAGAAGGGAGACGCGCTGGGCTGGAAGGGGTGGTGAGGGCTAGGAAGAGAAGGAGGAGATGAACAGACCCTGTTCCTTGACGAGGTCCGTGAGCTTGTCCACGGAGATGGCGCGTTCCTGTGCTTCGGCTGGGACGGGGGTGAGTGGGAATACGAGGAGGAGATGGAGTACCGTACAAGGAGGGACGTAGTGGTCTGGGTCGATTGGGATGTGGTGAGCGAGCTTTGCCTGGTATATCGCCTTGAGTATGGCGATGCGCTGGCCGATTGTCGCGACGCCGAGGGCCTTGAGCGAGTCAGGATCGAGCAAGCAGAGCACGTCGCCAGATATGTTGTGCTCTGGCGGGGGTCAGCGATGGAAACTGGCGAACAAATGCTCACCTCTGATCTGGTGTTCGTACTGAGGAAATCCGAGTCCAGTCAGCCATCGATGTACGCGTTCCTCGCTCCAGTCGAGCATGTTGTCGCCGTCTTCCATGGCCGTCAAGCTCATCAAAGATCACGTGCCTTTACTTGCACACCAACCGGATGGACAATCCTTGGGCAGACCACCACCCCGACCGCGACGATGGCGGCGGCGACGACAGCAGTGATGACAACGGAGACAACCGCAGTAACGACGACGACAACGACAACGACGACAACCTCGGTGACACCAGTGACGACAGCTGGAAATCAGGATTCGACCAGCGACCAGACATGTACGTCCACATCTCTGCCATCCTCCTCCTCGCAATCAACCCCCCACACCCAGCGCGGTCCTCCTCGCCCTCTTGCTTGATCCCCCCCCACCGCCTCCCATCCAGTTCTCCACCTCTGCAACCGCAAACGCCATGAACAATGCCCTCAAACTCACCCGGAATCTCCCCGCCTCTTCCGCCAGTCCTCTCGCCCGCTTTTTGACCTCAAAAGCATCCCTGGAGTGGGAAAACGCCATCAAGGCAAACCGAGACGTCGTCCCGGACATTCCTCATGTCGGCTGGAGAGTCCTCGAAAAGGATCAGAAAAAGCCGTCTGGTGGCTTGCTGTCCTTTTGGAATCGCAAACCACCTCCCCTCGAGACGCCATCGAGTCCCCCCGAACCAGTCCGGCCTTCCGAATCAGCATCCCCTTCAAACCAACCACCACCATCGTCACCAGCTCCTTCAGCCGTATCCCGCTTCCTCAATCGCTTCTCGCGCGCAAAGGGTCCCCACCACACTTCCCTCGCACTCTCCTCGGACGATCTCGAGTTTCTTTCCGATATCGTACCCAGTGCCAGCGATCCCCCTGACCAGGACATTCCACGTGCGAGCACTCCTTCACCTCTTCCTCCGAAACTGCCTCCCCCTCCGACACGTCCCTCTTCAACCGGCGTTGATCCTGTAACTCCCACCTTGGCCCCTCCACTCTCACCAAAGCCCCCGACTTTGTTTCCGCATCCCCTATCTCTGAAACAGGTAACAACCACATCCGGCATACAGCAACGCCATCACCCGTCTCCATTACTCTCTCTCCCACCACTCCTTCCACCACCACCATCTTCGCCTCCACAGACACCCCGACCAAACACCTTCTCGGTAACAACCCCCCGAGATTCATTCGCCATGTCGAGCACCTCATTCCATGACGCTTGCGACTCTGACGACGAATTCTCCGCCTTTACTTCCTTTCCGCCCTCTACTCCCACCCCGTTCCCTTCCCAAGAATCCCCTTCACCACCCTCACCACCTCCCCGTCGTACCTACGAGCGTACACACTACCCAAGCTCCTCCTCTGCATCCTCTGTACAAAGCCCTGCATCTCATACGTCCCTAGATCACTTGTACTCGTCGAAACCTCCCATTTCCGCATCCTTGGATGGCTTCGACGATCCGCCTAGAAACCGATCACCGTCACCACCTCCTTTACCTGTCAAACCCCAGCGCCAACCACCGCGCGTGGATACCGTATTTCCCTCTCGTGTCTACCACGCCTATACGCAGAGTCAGACCTTTGCTGGCTCACCGACCGTTCATACCAATCTCATGAATACTGCACCCTCGCCGACATCCGTCAGCAATGCAGAGCATCAACGCACACAGAGCCTCGTCGACCGTGCAGCAGCACGCGGGGGCATTTTGTGGCCAAACTCGCCCGTGCTCGACGAACCAAAGTTGGTGGCCATCCCACCACCTCCGTCGGCCTCTACGTCGCCAAAGTCCTTGATTGGAGACGAGGGTTTTGATTTGCTAGGAGGTTTCGAGCCATTGCCTGCATCGCTCGGCATGGGCTCTACTGTAACGGGTGTCTTGCGCACGCCTTTTGGATTCGTGGACACCCCAAGCAAGAGACTTGGTTCGAGGCATGAGCTACAGCCCTCCCCGCCCCCGTTGCCTTCTGTATCTGCACCCATTCTTTCATTCTCTTCTCTAGGTGCCCGGATCCCTGCAAATAGGGGACCAGCACAAGCTGCAAAGACGGGCGGGTTGTCGGCACAGGATATATCATTTTTTGAAGGGTTGTAAAAAGACAGGCATACTTTGTTATCTTTGATTAATCCTCCAGACCTTATGACAGAGGCGCCAGAAAGAAAAGAAAAGAAAAGAAAAAAATACAAAACTACATATTACTGCAAGAGGTGTACATATGTGTGATTCAAGCCATGGCATCAAGCTGCAGTATCGTCAACCAGAGCGCTCGAATACGGAACGGAGCCCCTAACATGCTTTTCAGGACCTCCGAGACGAGCTGTATCCGTGCCCACCGTCATGATAGCCGTGGACACCCGTCTCATACTCCTTTGCTCTATCTCTCTCCTTGCCGTGCTCGTGTCTATGTCTGTCCCTGTGCTGACGGTTATCGCCCGAATAATCATAGTGGTGTGCATGATGGCCCGATGAGCGGGAGCGGTGAGGTGGTTGAGCAACCGTCTCATAGTAGGGAGGCGGCGGCATGCTATCCGCTCGAGCCCGATCAGAGACGGGTAGTACAGGAGGGGCGTTGGACGGCAATGCCCTCTGAGACTGGGAACCGCGTTCGACACCATTTACCGTGCGGCGCTCGGTTCCGTCTGGGTAGTGATAGGTGACGTGTTCGTTGCCCTACGTGCGTCATCAGCACAAGGAAAGAACGGACGAAAAACGCCGAAAGCCCACCTCCGAGTCCCTATGGACGGACTTGGTGTGCGTCACGCCGTTGACGGTGGAGCTCGTCCAACTCTGAGAGATCCATCTCCCTCCGTTGCCGTCATTGCCAAACCCTTGCATCCTGCTACCTCCCATACCTCCGCCGCTGAAATCAAACGGGGAAGGGAACACGGAAGGGTAACCACTGCCAAAGAAGCTACCGCCAAAGTGGTTCGGTCCGAAACCGCGGCGACCGTACGGATCACCAAGGAAGGGATCCACTTCGAATGCTCTGTGGAGGTCTCCGAATATCGAATTGAACAAGACGAATGGGTCTGTGAAGTCCCTTGGACCGGGTCGTGGACCGAAACCGAAACCACTGAACGGATCCATGCGAGGACCACGGACAAAGGAATCGCGGAAGAAAGGGTCGTGGTGTCCATTTGCAAAGGGGGCCTGGGGAGCAGGCGCCGGAGGGGGCCAAACACCGTGTTGATCGTAGGTAGATCTGCTCTGAGGGTCACTCAAGACTTCGTATGCATTGTTGACCTGACAAGGCGATGCGTGAGCGGTGCATGGCAGACAGCGACGGTGGGGTGCACACCTTGCGGAACAAGTCCTCGGATGCGGATTTTTCGGCGGCGGAGGCGCCCTGTGGAAGACGGTCTGGGTGTGTTTCCAGGGCTTTTCTCCTGTAAGCCTTTCGGACTTGGAGCGATTGAGTAGCTGGGCAAACAAAAAGGGGTGTCGTACCTTGCTCTGGAGTCGCATTGTGGTTGATGCCCAATATCTGGTAGAGATTCGTGGTCATGGCGAGGAGGAGATGGTCGTGGTCGTGGTCGTGGACATACGGCGGTGGCTGGGTTCGATCCTTCGAGAAGACTCAGCACGCCTCAAGGCAAACGCTGAGCTGGCATGGTTCTTCAGGAAGTCGTGCTCTGTGCCACGACATCCCAGTCGACAGGTTCAAGACAACCGGGCGCCTTCGTCCTGCATGACCTCCAAACGACCAACGTTCTCTCCTCCTTCAAGCACACCAGCGCTGCTCCTCACTGCAGCGCTTTCGTAGAGACAAGGGATGGCCAAGGAGGAATCATGCTCGCAGCTCAATCAGACAAGGCCCTTTTGAACGTATACAACTTCCAAAAGGCGTGTTTCCCGCAAGGACTCTATACCTGAACTGAACGTTGGCACACAGGACCAGATCGCCCTCAAAATGGTTCTGCCAGAAAAGCTGACTTGTCTGGCTCTGGATCAAAGGGCAAGATACTGCGCAGGCGGTACCGTTCAGGGCCGAATATACCTCTGGGAGGCGCGTCCATCTCATTTCACTTATCATGCCCCGTGTCATGACTATCTGGACAGTAGGTCGTATCTGGCATCCTCTATCATTCTTGGGATGCCCACTATCGCCAAGTAAACGTGCTTACATTCACCTCTGACGGATCGACGCTAGTGTCCGCCAGTCAGGATTCCGGTGTCGGTGTCTGGTCAGTGTCAAAGTCCGTACTGATCTCGTCGGTGTAGAAACGGCCCCGTTGACTGCCCTTCAGATTGGTAAATGACGATCTCCAAAACGATCATCCTCTTCCACAGTTCACCCTATCAGACCACACCCTTCCCGTGACGGATGTCGTCTGCGGTCTGGGTCCATTCCCAAAGTGCCGCATGTTGTCTGGGTCCCTCGATTGTACCGTAAAGGTGATCAAGACCATCAACCTTGGTCCCCTCTACTCACACCCTGTTTAGTTGTGGGATCTGGCCACCCAAACCTTACTCACGACTTTCCATTTCCCAAAGCCGATACGCTGCGTTGTCTGGGACATCACCGAACGTCTCTTCTTCGCCTCCTCACCTGATGGATCTATCTACCAGGTAAACCTTTTTCGCGAACGCCAAGTAAAAAACAATACAGGTCCCTTTGTCGAAGCTGTCGGGGGTGCAGGCGCATCCGACGTCGTCCACTTTGATGCGGACGGCACAGCAGGGGGGAAACGCCTCATTGAAGCTGGTCAGCCCGTGAACGCTCTTTGCATCTCATTAAACGGGTCGCTACTTCTGGCCGGAACAGCATCAGGGCTCATCCACGTCTACGACATTGCATCACATCAACTCTTGCGGACGATCTCTACACACAAGGGGCTATCGATATCGTTCCTCGCGACGATGCTCAAACCTCCGGACCTTGTCGGCCATATCAGTCTTTCTCTGAATGTGGCTAGTGTGGCAGATGCCCGCGATGTGATGCCAGTGCGGCCAGTTGTAGCATTTCATCGGATGAAAGACGTGAACGCAAGAGAGGTGCACGAGGTGTCGATGATGTTGCCAATCACGAACGAGGTGAGTTTCATTTGCATAACAAGGGGGGACCGATTACTCATGTCGATAGACACCGCGCATTGGCCAGTGTGAATACGACTACTCTGCGTCCGAGTTCCAACGGGATCTGTTCTCTTTCGTTCAGCCGACGGAGGCGGAACCTTTGGGAGCCCCCCTGACAAGTAGAGTTGTGGAGCTCGAGGCGGAAGTGGAGCAGTTGAGGGAACAGCTGGGGCGAGCAAAGGGCGTGAATGATGCAATGTGGCAGATTGTTGTGCAAAAGGTGCTCAAGAGTGACCCGCAAGGAGGAGATGTTCGAATGTCGGACGAGTAGTAGTTGGCTGGCAATTGAACATCTTGGCAAAAACCGTGTGAACGCCTTGCTGGCTGGCTTCCCTCCAATTGACGGGCGCGCGTGTTCGGATTCAACGTTCAACGATGGGCTTCAGACAGGGCGCGGTGCTCGCATCTTGCTCGTTTTTCCTCGGTGGGTTATGTTCCGTCTGCAGGGTGTCGGTCCGCTGACTTTCGGTGTCATACTAGGGGTATTGTTTATTTGCTTTTTCGTCGACTACCGCATCTTGTACCAGGAGTTGACAGATGATACTATCAAGGATGGATTCCAGTTTTACGCTACGTTTTTCAATGCACCCCCTGCCATCAAGGTCTATACCAGTACCTCCACAAGTGACGTTCGTTGACGAAACCCATATTTAGGCGCTTTTGCATGGTTTCATAGGAGTGGGGCTGACTGGCCTTGTTGCAAAGTTACTCCAATGGGACGAGAGCGCGCTCTTCTTTGACGGCTCAAGCATAGGTGAAACCCTTTTCGGCAGCTTTCTGTGACCATGCCGTGCTCACAAACCATTCCCAGTCGGCTACCTCTTTGCGGTGTCAGTCTATGTGGCCGTGACGATCCCGTGCTTGCGCACGATGGTGACGCCAGCTGACGTGGATACCATGGATGATCGTATCGAGGCTATGAAGATCTTGTCAGCGGGAAATACGATAACGATGGTCGTTCTTGGAGCGATATTGGGGTTACAGGCAAGTCATGACTATTTGGTTCCCGCTTGCTGCGACACCAAACTCTCGAACTACCCTCGCAGCGTCTCGTAGCGACGCTGTTGCCGTTGCCACGAAGAGATGTCTTGTTCCCTCGCATGCAAATATATTACACGGTCCACTGATGTTTACTTTTTGGAACAGGGCGGCCAGGAATATGCACGCAGAGCCGAACAAAGGGAACTGGCAAAGCTGGAAAAGGCAGAAAAGGAGGAGGCAACGAGATCGAAAGACAAGAAGGAGTGAGCTGCTTCTGTGCATCCTGGTTCTGGAGATGGGCGTGATACAGGTAGTTGCTTTATTTAACGACGGCCGTTTTTTCTTGCCCCCACCGGGAAGGCGCTGCGAGGAGAAGTAGACAAGTGTTAGCCAAGTCCATTTTTGTAGTTATCACCGCGAGCACCTCGGAAACCAGCCGCTACTACCACCTCCTCGCCAAACCTCCCTAGAACAAGGGCGCCCAATCTCCGTCTGCCAGCCAATGTCGTCAAGCAGGATAGCGACGCTATTGACTTGGTGTGCGGAAAATCGCATTCAGATTGACCCGCGGATACAGATTATCGATAGCCAACAAGCTATTAGTCCCCACTACGAAGCTGGCTCGATAGCCTCCGAAGATGCAGAGCCCTCCCGCGAACGCGGACTTGCTGTATACTCACGCGAAGAGTTGATTGACTGCGCCCACACTCGTGAGTCCTCATCAAAGCTCCCTCGGCGTTTTGGTCGTAGAAGCCCTTCCTTTGATCCCCAGTTGGACATCGCGGGCGCGTGTGCTGACGTGCGAGTGAGAGTGTTGTTGGAGAACCAACCACTTTCAGACTGGGGCCGTTAGTCCGGTCGTTCGATTTCGTTTCCTTGCCCAAGTTGGGTTCAAAAGAACGCCCTTTACATTGTTTACTAATTCGTCCTTGGGTACCGCAGTCGTGCACATTCCAAAGACCGCTGTCTTGTCCGTCAAGTCGTGCTTCTTCTCCCAGCACATATCGTCCGTGCCTTATGGTCACGGTGCCCACCTCTCCCTCGCTCTCGCGCTCTACGGCGAACTGTGCGTAGACCTGCCACATTTTCCTTCTTGCCCTGATGCTGACTCGCCCCGTTGCCTTGTGGCGTCGGTTGTATGCCGCTTGACGCGTTCGACATCTCCTATCGCTACCACTCTCACACGAACACTAAAAATAACCGTCTCTTGTAACACTTGACGTGCATGAACGCGCGAACATCAACGCCAATTCCACTTCGCTTGATACGCCGCCCCGTTCTACGTTCTTCGCATCTTCCTATCATGGATCCGGGATCTTCCTGACGGATTCCTTCTGCCCACGCAATGTCACTTCGGTTGCATCTCCGTTTGATGCGTTACAATACGACTATCGCGTTATCAAAGCTTGCTCGGCCCGCGTTCTCGATGGTCAGGTTACCTTGAAAGCCTCCCGCGGGAAACAGTAGACATTGCCGTGTTTTGGGGTGTCGAGGATGCCGTCGAAACTCGGACATGCACTTGCTCGCTCCGCGGACATCACCTGGCGGATAAGCGTCAACGACACATCGGCTTTACTGAATGTCCGTGGTGCGTCTGGCTGCGGGACAACCAGAACGCGAGGGAGTGGCTTCAAGTCACGGAGATTGACCGCGAGCAGGCAGGCTTGATGGTGAGTCCATGGTTTCTCGAGCCCTTCCCTCATTTTCGTGGTTCCGTCGGGATCAAGCTGTGGTTGGTGGGCGGGGCCTGCCATGCTCTTTGCAACTTCTTACCACTGCCATGTCAATCTCTTTCGCCCATCCCTGCTTACCTTAATTACTTCTTGATGCGGGCATATGGCAGTCGCTGATCCCCAAAACATCTTCTGCACTGGTTGCCCACCCTTTTTGTGATGACATTTGGTTTGGAAGTTTCATAATGCCCTGGCTGCCGCTCGCATTTACCCGGAGGCTTCTGCGTGCAGACTGCGCATGCATGGTGACTGATGGATGTGGCCACGCTGTAGCAGGACATGCACAGTTGTGGCGTGCAGGCGGCAGGTGTGTCAGCAAGTGATCGTGACTCGGCAATGTCCGACGGACCCTTGATCTGCCGAGTTTCTTCACCCGTCTTGAACCCGCAACTCTCGGCAACATATCAGACGCTGGTCCTGGCCAGCTTCTTCTCGTCTGCTATCTCCTCGTGGTCGGGTCTGCGATATTTGAAACCTTGACATTGAGTTTCCTGGATTCGATTACCCCCTCGTGCTTTCGATTTTGCATCATCATCCGCTATCCACATTGAATGTGATCGCCCCCCTTTTCCCCTGGCATTTACGCTTTTATTTTGATATTACCAAGAACTGTTTCTCGCCGTGCTATGAAGATTTGCACGGGCGAATTTTCCCCCCGAGCACGATTTGATTGCGTTGGCCTTTGATTTTCAATGATATGATTTCTTTTCTGCATTGTAACTGACGCTTGACTTGGATGCAGGAAGAAATACGTCAATACTACTATGATGTCGTGGAGCCCATGCTTTGCGCGGCCTCGACCAACTTTGGGCCGGAATATGACCTATTGTCCTGCGACGTACCAGACAGACCCGGGGGTTCCACTCCAGATTCCAACCCAAGCACATATGGGGTTACATTGCCGGGTTTTTGTCACGCCTACTCACTCGTTTCTACACGTGCTTTCTGGGTGGATGCATTTCACGGACTAGCAATGGTTCCCATTGCCGACGCGTAAGTCACTCTTCACTGGCTCTTGGACCGACGTCACACGGGGTGGAATGCTCACCACGAGGTCCCCGTGTCCAAAAGTGGACGTCTGACTTCCTGCATGGTGCTTCTTGGTTACCACCTCACTCCAATGGCGCCTGTTCATATATCATGAACAAGCTGTCATTTGATTGAGAATCACGGCTCGGGTGGGCAAGAAGTAGCCGTTACCCTCAACCTTATCGCCAGTGGAGTAACTAATAGAACGACAGTTCATGTTGCGTTGTGTTTTCCTGCCTTGTCACGTTGGTCCATGAAAGATGTCCTGTCCGAGTTCTCCGTGCCCACCTTTATTTGATTCCTCTCGCCGTGTAGCATGGTCAATCTAACCACATTCCAGTTTCAACCATACGAACGACAATCATGTACAAATGGAGGTGAGTAATGAAATCTGATCCTTCTTGCCAAAGCTGCACTCTATCGAGCGGCGCACTTCTACGTTCCTTGTGCACGCCTCCTTTCGGGGATTTGATGGTTTCCGTTGCAGAGCGACTATGACGTCTGTGTCGAATGTGGCTCTCTCGCTGAATGCGAGCACGATTGTGAGACGAGGAGTACGGCGGTCCCTGCGCCGCCCCTGTCGAATGTGCATCCCCTGTCTCATGACGACACGCCGACATTCGGTGGGATTGACTACCTCGAAATGCGGTCCGTGCGACCCATCCCTCCGTTCTGCCAAGTGTTCAATACATACGGATCCTTGTCCAACGCAACGCTCCTCTCTCGGTATGGCTTCACGCTCTCCGAGAACGAACACGACACCGTCCGGATGGTCCTCGACCCGTTATCGACAATGAATAACCTCTTCAATCATGATCACGTCGGACTGGAAAACGGAGACGATGACCATGCTGTCACAAGTGCTTCTGACTTCCGGCGCCTTGCAATCAGGAACGCATGCAGGGTGGGTAACTTCACCGATCACGGCGGTGCTGACAGCGTGTCTCATGTTTACGATAAGGAACAGCAGCCCTGCGGTCAGGGCATCGAAGCCACACCTTCAGCTTCCGTCTCTGTTGGTGCTTGGGAAAGCTCAATGAACCATTTGCTGCACGTTTTTGCTTACGTAGCAGGTACATGGAGCTCGGATGCGGCATGGGAGGAACAAGACGGTCTAGTCTTCAATCCGCAGTCTTCATCAACAGGACAGGTCTCGTTTCGGGCTGGTGATGGCTCTGTTCGGATCAGTCATGACTTGGTCGTCAACTCTGACGGCAAGATATCACACAACCTTTGGCTATTTTGCGTCTTCGTGGCCTTGTTTGCCTCTCGGTCGCGACTGGGGGCCTCTTTTGAAGAGTTGAAGGGAAGAATAGAGCGCGGTCCTGAATCCATCTCTTCGCTGACAGATCTCAAAGCAAGGTTAATTAGCGTTCAGAGATACATCGAGCGACTTCGCCATATTCACGACAGAGACAGCCTCGACGGCGACATGGAAGATGGAGGCAATCAAGGATCAACATCCTCCCCTCCTTTGCCCCATCCGGCACCTTTATCACTTAAGCTGGATTACGATACCGAACCAGACGAATTTGCACAGCCTGCTGGTGCTGTTCAGGTGATGCCTAGACCTGCGATAACACCTGCAGGCACGACGTCTTCTATTTCCGCAGGCTCGGGCTCGAGCACTCCCCACCGGGATCTACTTGAACCAAAATTTATCATGGGTCGGTCCCTTGAGACTGGACCCCGAGACCCTGAGATAACGAAGCGCTTCTCACCCGCACCGCAAGGGTCATCAGAGCTCCCTCGAGGACCCTTGATATCATGCCATCCTGTACTGCGAGCAACAGGCGAGTCATATCAGGAAACGACCTCGTCCTCGATGGCAACCTACGTGGACCGTACGACTGGATATCGGGCACAACGCGACCGTAGTCGAAGCGCGGAGAGAGAGCGGTCCCCGAAGCGTGCCCGCCGCAGCGATTCCATCGTGGCAACGTGCGTCGATAGATTGGGCAGAGTCACGCCCGACTCTACACAACAAGGACGAAATCGGGAAGGGCAAGACGCGTCCGATGAGGACGACGTAGAGATGACCGACCCCGCGACCCATCATGTGGCGTTCTTGTTGGCGCACACGGTGGTCCGTGTGTGCCACGACAGATATCGTTCTCCGACGCTTAGCAAGGGACAGCAGGGCATCGGGATGACCGCGGCAGAGCTAGGGAATCTGCTTGACGTGAGTGTTTTTGTTGGTTCAGTTTATGACTCGAGTTCGACTTTCATGTCGCGCACTGGACCCCTGTCGTCCCGACCCTGACCGTCTGAGCCGGCATGATCAGAGCTCGGCTCTGCAGGCTGCATTACAGCGGCAAAGATCTCGACGGCCATGATGGCCGCGTCGGGGGCAGCGACCCGCATCGACATGACTGTAGGGGAAGGTCATGTTATGAATGCAGGGTAATAGGAATCACAGCGAAATGCGCTCACATGGTTCCTACGACCTCGCAGCGGGGAGCAGGGAACAGAGATTTCCCTTCTCTCTCTCAAGGGAAGCTGTGGGGGTTGATTTTTTTTTCGTCTTGGTTCCCTATTCAGCTGATGGGCAGTTTTAGGCCAAACGTTTTTTTATTCCTGTGTCCAACGGCTGATTCTTCTCATTATGATTTTGCCATGCCTATCGTTTCTGTGATGCTGTAGGAGGCAAAGGGGCGGAGATGAGGCGATCGCCGTTGCTCCTAACTCACCATCCTGTGCATTGTTGGCATGCATGCAACGGGGTTCATGAGAATATTCATGTCCAGCCGCACAAATGTCTGGCGGATCTATATTCTCTCTTCATATGAACTCACCCCCCCGCCTCTGCTCTGAACCCTATGTTTCCACAGGCTGCCGTCTTCTGCTTCCTTTCGTTTTGTGACATTGTCGCGATCGATGATCATATACATATGTGGGCGCCTGTGGCACGAGGGTTGCCGATCGTCCATTGTTCTCGAAATTGCTCGGGATGCCCATTGTCCGCTGGATAAGGGATCCAAGGCCCCTGTGACTTGCGACCGGCGTATTTCTTTCCATTGTTCTCTGGGGACCGGGGGATCTGCTATTGTTTCGGAAGCGTATGGGCATAACGTGATAAGCAAGGGACCGTTGCTTCACGATGTCTGGACCGTTTCATGTCTCGCGTTTCGTGATTTGCATGGGACGGCGTTTGGACGGACTCTTGAGCGACGCGTAAACTGACCTTGTGTTTGTCCCTGTATAGGAAACGCCGGAATGTATGCAACGTACGCGGAGTGCCCTCGTTTTGGCGATGAGTGAGAGATCGGTTGTAGAAAGTTGTGCGGCGTGTTGGGGTGCCGTTGTCGCAGAATAAGGGACTGGGGGACACGTATGTACTGTTTGTATGGTATAGAAGAATCGAAGAATCAGCGCGGCGCGGCAAGCGACACAGGCGATGAATTAACAGGATGAGGGGATATGCCCAAAGGGCTGTATAATGAAATCGCGCGGGGGATCGGGGGGGCGCCACGGCTGAAGGTTTGAAAAGTGGACCAGACAGGGAAGGGGACTCGTGGTAGTGAGGATAACGACATGGTGAGGAAGCAAACGTCGCTGATTAGGGGCGGTGAGTCGTAGAGAGCGATGTGACTCGGAAACCTTGTCAAGGCGACCCGAAGGAAAAAATAAAATAGACCGAGTCACACCGCTCGATGACGTGACGACGGGGAGCGAGTCACAAAGAACGGGCGAGTTCATAAAGGATGTCGCTCGTTAGCTCCGTTTCACCGATCAGTGGGTCGAGCGAGAGATCAGGAACGGAGCGAGTTGATAAGGATATATGGCGTTAGGGATAAAGTGACAGTGGCGCCATCGCAAAGGCAGACTTTGTAGTGGAATTACTACAGTATGGGAGTAGTAAGGCAGAGGTGGAGGGGTGCGTGCGAGAAGTGGATGCCAGTTGGTGACGAGATTCCGCCGCCGACAAGGAAGCACTGCCAGTCGAGATTCCAGGTGGAAGAGAACCTTGGGGTTCGTGCCATGGGATCCGTCGGGACTAGAGCGGGGGGATGATGACATGTTCCCTTGGCCCCTTGCTGAGCCAGTTTCGTGATATCAGCGTCGTTCCTGTACACGGTTGTTGGCTGCCTCCTCCTCGTTGTCGTCGCCGTCGCTGTCGTCGTCGAGTCGTCCGTCGTGCAGGCTGAATACATAAATAAATATTTAAATATTTAATGATAGTAATATAATTGTGCTCGATCGACGATAATGAAAAAGAGGTGTAAATTAAATAATAATTGAATTGACTGAGAAAGGGTCGTCCTTATTTGGGCAAGCGACAGATCTGTGCTTTAGATCTTGGATGGACTGAAAAAGGCATTCGAATATATAAAGACGAGGTGCTCGTCCTCTCTGCACGCCCTCCCCGCCTGCTCTATATTTTCGCTGTCTCCCTCTCCCCCTGCCATGGACGTCGACTGGTGTCTCTCTTGTGAACGCAAACTCGTATGTTCTCCTCCTCCTCCTCCCCCGTTTCCTGCTCATTTCCTCACAGCATGACCTCCCTTCTACTTCCGCACCCTACTGCTCACCCCAATGTCTTTCCTACGCCCAGCCCTCCTCCTCCATCCGCGTTCATCCTTTCCCTATCCCTGAATCTGGTGCCTACCGCATCCGCAAGTGGGCTCAGGCAATCCCCCCGCACATTCCTGCTGGCGCACCTCTTCAGCCCTTTGCCGATCTCCCCTCTTCCTCTCCACTCCCAGCCGAACGTCCCCCTTCTCCCCGCCCCCGTCTCCAGCCGACCCCAAAGCTTATCGAGCGTACCGCCGCATCCACCCCCCTTCCCACCCTTTGCATATCATCCCCGGCACACGTTCGTCCACCACACCCTCCGCGTGCCCAGTCTCACGCATATTCGCGTCCCACCACCTGCATGAGCGAGGCCAGCACGTCCCTCACCTCCCTTCTCAGCGAACCCATGGTCGCGACCCCAGACGAAGACGCCTCCTTTGGCGCAAACATTGGTGCCCTCGTTCGCTCCTGGGTCCACAGCGACCGCTCAAAGACGGCAAAGGAGGACTTTGTCATCGAAAAGGTCACAGACTATTTTCCTCCTCTTCCTCGAGCGAAGAAGACTTTTTCTACCACCTCATCGTCTAAAAAATCAAAAAAGACGCCCCCTCGCCCACCTTCCCCCGTTGGTCGTCACAAACCGTTTCCCAAGAAGGTTCTTCCATTTGCCGACAGAGACCGTTCAACCCACTCTCACACCCCCACCCCCGTCTTTTTCCCCTCCTGTCGAGCAGCCGAACTAGATTGGGTCGACGGCGATGACGAGGATTTGGACGAACTGATATTCGCCCCCCAACCGCGGTACCACCCCGGTTATCAGAAATACGAGTCCAAACAAGAGATCGAGCCCATTCACTGGACCCGCACCCCATCACTTTCCTCTTCTGTTTCCAGCTCTGGCTCGTCTATGCTCCTCATGGCCACTAAACGGGGCACCCGTGTGACCGCCGCATGATTCCCTTGCGAAATTTTCGTCTTTTTCTTTTCAAAACTTGGGACGCTCTCATTCCCAGTCGCGACGGGTTTGTACACCGCCTCTTCTTCACTCTGTTGCTATTGTCCTCTATTCTTTTCATTCTGTACGATGACGAGCAACGCACGACAACGATCCTTTGATTCCTTTTTTTGAAAATTTTCACGCAACCACCACACTCATTCTCTCTGTTTTTCTCCTCACCTCAATCACACAATTGTATATACATGCATATACACATAGATAGATACGTTTTCTTTTGCATGCTTTCTCACATAGACATCTCATCTGTTCTCTTTCCTCGGCGTTCAGACCGAGAATATGGCATTGATTTATTGTACGATAGAGCCCGCTCTGCTGCGGATGGATGGAATATTATTCGAGTTCTTGGATTCAATCGTCTGCATCAGTCTCGCACTTGACGACGAACAGGTAACGAGGGTGCATTCAAGTTCTCACACATGACAGCGCGCCAGAACTTTGAATCTCCCGAGTGCCAAATGCCAGCGCTCAACGTACCCACGAAGCTCGTGTGTACTGTCAGATGAGAACACGGAGGCGGTATCTTTCCAGAAGGGCGTGGTGGAGCACCTGATGTCCTTCTTCGAACTTCGCGGGAGACGGCGGTCAACTTGGCGTCGGCGACTTTTACAGCCGGATGGAGTTGCAGGGATGGATCCACGCTTCCCTTTGGCTCAGCTGGCGTCATTTGGACCTTGTGCAGCGAACTCCCTGAAAAATATGCCAAGGTCGCGCCAGGGACACCGTATCGTATCATACGGTTCGTACGCAAGGCGACACCCTTTGCGTGAGTAAATCGCATGTGCATCCCATCCTGCTTTTGATTAGGTTTCGCCACTTGCAATTCAATTTAACCATGTGCAAGTCTGCGGGTACCAAAAGAAAGAACAAGCGAAGACCATGTCACCCGGGAAATTTCCCCCACCCTTGCTCGAAATGACCGTTCCCATGGCCAACTCCCCGCGGAATCGGCGACTCGGAAGGGAAGGTCTGCCACACGGCCTAGTACGTAGTACGCGTGCGAGACGCAGTCCACGTTCAAACAGGGTGTTCCGACACATCCCATCATGAACTTGTACCTCGTCGCTTGTCGATACACATAACCCCCCAGAGCGAAGAAGTGAAACGAAAAAAGTCGACGACGCTTGGTCATCATAGCGCTCAGGCCTCCGCCACTGTCGAGGCGGGTCTAGGACGACGATCCGACCTTCGCGTACTGACTCGAGAGGCAAGTACCGCGTGGATCATGGGCCGCCATACGACTTGTAAAATGAAATCTGGATATCTTCGGCTGTTTGACAAGGTCGATGGAGTACCCGACTCTAACATCGGTACCGACCTACCATCCTGTTTCTCGGCCGCGGACGTCCCTGAGTATTCAAGCAGGTCACCATAAACCCACTTGGTTCCAACCTTCCAAGACGGGCATCCCGATTATGGCACTCCTGAGACAGAGTGAACGATCTGAAACGCGTCCATCGGCATACACCAGTCAGCGTCGCTTTCCAACTCGAAACCATTGACCCTGAAGGCTTCGCACTCTTCCGCAATGCGTACTCGCCAGTGATGTCTATCTATTTCGAAGAGTCATTCGTGATCGCCGAACAATCGATAGGATTCGAGGGTTAGCGCATGGTTACGGATTGAAACTTGGCGCTTCCAATTCGAGGGTGAGGAGCAGAGTTTACTTCCGCAGTTGTCTATTGTTGGCACTCACGTTCAACGACCCCGTACGACACAGTATTCGAACGTTCGCCCTACTTACAATACACGTGTATCAATCATATCAATGTTCTTTCCCAGAACTGTCACCGCCTCCAATTACTCGCACACTCGGTGCACCCTTCATTTGAGTGGGCCACACCGGCGATCGATCATTCGAATTTACATGACTTGATCTGTTGCCACCGTGAAGGTACAATATGTCCACCGTGTGCGCGATCCTGGCGTCATTCATGCTCGCCGTGGACATGGGCATTTCATACTGATCGACGTCCTGTGCCCTGATGACTTCGCCTTCGAGACCGCTGAACTCGAGTGCCGGTGCCCATGCGATGACGGCCATCAGGCGACGCTGCTTCTTTCATTGACACTTCGTCATCGGTGGTACTCGCCCTCCACGGATGATCCTCCTCTTCCAGAAAATTCGCCCCACGAGGTACGTATCCCTCTCATTTATACACTTGGCAAGTAACAACGCCCGTCGACCTTGAGAAAGATTCGCGGGACGCTTGTGCGGCTGCATTAGGGGCTGTCAGCGAAGTCCCACTCTGAAACGCGCCAAATTCAATCTAGATGTCTTCTGTACGTGTATCTCCCCCTCGAACTTGGGATCAAGAACCTCAGAGGATCACGGCATTCGACTTCGCATCCCCGGGGCCGACAATGTCACTGCCCCCAAGGATCTCGCCTCTTTGGAACTGGCTGGTCGGTCCGGAGTATGCGCAAGGAGATGGCAGCTTATCGTCTATGGTACCGTTGACAAATTCGGTGCATGCGGTCCTTGTGATGAATGGCGTCATCAGAGGGGCGGAACCTGGCGACGACATTCCAAGTCTGTGCATGGCGCTGCGGGCGAACCGAAATGGATATCGTCTTTATTGTTCCCGCCGCCTTTGCAAAGTGCACTGCGCACGGGAGGAGGACCCGCCACATCCCGTCGGGACTTGTCCTTGGACAGCCGTGAACGTCGCGATGGATCGCGCGCCGCCCTCCTGTGGCGCCCAAACAGAGCAGCGTGTACCCTTTTTGCGCAACGGCCTTCAATTGATGTGGGGCGTTTCCCTTTGCGGCGAAAACTGACCGCAGAACCGACGTCAGCTTACCCATCCGCTTACCGTCTACTACCAGCTGCACATTCACTGCCGTTCGTCTTGCTTACACAGATGCGGCGGTACTTGCTGACAGGAAACTAGGACTCTCGACATGGACATCCGGAGATAGCGAAAAAAAAAGGTGTGGCACATCAATTCGGTCCCGTGGTTCGGTGTTCGTGTCTTACAGGGACAACGACATCGTAGAGTAAAGGATGTAAAGAGACGGCTATGCGTGTCAGTGGAAATGAATTTCTCGTCATCCGGCTATCGAGGTCTCCGCAGCCTATCGATTCATGAACGCTTTTAATTGTACTTTGCGCAAGTTCGCGCGACCGCCCTCGCGTCCGAATGACCGGCGCGGGTTTACTTGGCATGCGCAAACGAAGGAAAAATACCCGATGGCGACTCCTGTATGTACTGTATGTCAAAGCGATCAGTGGGTTGGGGACAGCTTTCTCGGGGCTATCCGGGAGCAGTGTGGGTATCGCTCAGCGCCGCATCACCGCATTGCAAGCCAAGTCTCATCAAGCATGTCAAATTGACCGACGCTGTCGTTGCTCATCCATGCTCCGTGATATAAAACGACGCCCACGCCCGGAACTTGTCCGTTGAAGGAGGAGGGGCCCTGTGTCACGTCGCGACAACTCGTGGATGGGTGAGCAGCGTACGCCATGCTCAAAAGAGCAAGGTTTTGGCCTGACAGGACGCGAAACCTTATCCCTTTCGGGCCCTTTTTCAAAAAATGGAGACCCTGTCAAGCACGCGCCCTTCAAAAACTTTCATGATCTGCGCTCCAACAGCGCGCGCGTTTTCCGTCCAAATGGAGCAGCAGATGTTCGTCCGGGTAACGTTCGTAACAAGTCGTAACATATGCACTTGTGGAAATGACTCGTTCTACAAAGTTTGTTTATGTTAGACTACCCTGCAGGACATTCGGATAGGTTGCGAGAAATGGCGTCACCCTTTCCAGTTCCCATTGGGAATATTAAAGAAGATCCCCATCGGCTGGGAAGACTCAGTGGCACTCGGTTCGGTATAAAATACCGGACTGAGCTAGCGACAAGTTAGTTCTGGTGGGGGGTACAAATAACGACACGTTGAGATGGTGAGGTGCTAATGCATTGAATGATGGGATGGCATGTGCCTGGGTGAGAAGATGGGTACTAGCAAACTCTGTGGAGCAATTGTGTTGGTCCCATGTGGAGATGTTCGACTGAGAGCATCTAAAATTTATTTATCTGACAGATAAAATTTAGACCGCCGCTGTCCGTCACGGATGGGCCACATCCAAAATTGTTCCCTCCACGGCGGAAATGCACAGTCGCTTTCACTGTCCTCGTTGCGTCCGCTATGATTGGAGCCTTTGTTTGCGGTTGGAGTGGTAGGATCGTATCAATACGGTCTTGGCGCAATCAAGTCCCCCTTCCTTCCCCAGGCACCCGGTTGCAGGTGGATATACAAAGGCAGTCCAGGCGCTAAGGATTACCGGTAAAAGGACGACACCCATCACTGTAATAATCTGTTAACCTTGACCAAGGCGTCGTCCGTGTCAAAAATCGACGCTAGCTAAGAGGGTTATCCTGGTCAGCTGTCTTGCATATGTGCTTATCAGGCAAAGCCTACTTGAGTGCTATAATCGGTACCCGCAATCATGACAGAACCTTGGAGACGGCTCTATTCCGCATCTGGGCAAAAGGGAATGAGCCGAATGTTTTGATTTTGATACGGGGTTTCTTGTGTTGGGGATTCGGACGGGGTGGCAGGAGCATGCTGGGTGAGAATCTGTTGGAGTGACCACCGTCATTGTTGACGACATCGACGCTGGCTGCCATGATGACATTCGTGACGAGCAAGTTGGCCGCTTCACGGACTTGGCCGTAGTTTCAACTCACGAGCACGAGCAGCGGTTTTCACGGGGTGTACCCCCGATTGCGACGGTCGTACATACCTTGGACCATCGTTTTGGCGAACGAATCGTGAAAAGGCTAAGCCACGTTGCGAGCTCACAGCCTCGAGAGCATTTTGTTTCGGTTGTCCAGGCTGACTCGACAGATAAAGAACAGGGCGGACGTGCTCGGCATCGAGCGCGCACATCATGCCAGTGCTTCCTTGGTGTCGTAAGGACATAGATAGACATCGGGTTCAGTCAGCCTGCGTATCTGAGAGACAAAACAGGCCATATTGAAGAATCATCGCGCTGGCACCAAGCCTTTTGAGCGACATTGGGCGGAGAGGCAGTTACTCGCGAATGAAGCTCATTCGCCTCAGTTTCAAGGAGTGAGATACCGGCCGCCGACCTGATTAGCACAGTCCCTCTGACGATAAGGGCGTCATCGCACGCAGGCTGTGTACTTGCCACAAGGTACTAGGCGGAGGGAGAAGAGGGGGCGAAAGAAGCACGCATACTCAGTACCCGAGTGCCGGTCTTCGTCAGACGTACCCCATTCAGAGCTGGTCAGATCCGAATCTGAGCCGTATCCCGAGGAATCATGCACATGACCAACACGACACCGCACGGCGCAACAACTACCAGTCTGCTTCTGATAAGGATCTCAAACTCGATAGCATAGGCGTCATAATCATCAAGTCATCTAATAAAGTTCATCGACCAACTTCTCCGAGTCACCGATCATTCTCGAGGCCTGCTTGAGGAGCGAAACGTCACCAAGAAAGAATGCGGACAGCACACGTGTGATCATCAAGATAGCACGCCGTCCTTTCACTGATAGCGTTGCACTACAGCAAATGCAAAATCAGAAACGCTCGCACTGTATCACGCCCGGATGATCGGTACCTCTGGTGATCGTAGCGGTTCAGGCGCGTCATCTGCGTCTATGAGAAAGGACCAAGTCTCGGCTTGGTTGTTGGGGCTGTTGGGGTGGTTGGTAACGGGGGATTGACGGTGGACTCGGATAGTGTTGTATGCGACCATGGGAGGTAGCATGCGAAGAGGTACGAGAAGAGGGATGAGACGGGTAAGGATAAGGTTGAGCGGGTAGCGGAGCCTGGGCGGGTGCCCAGTGGACGTGTCGTGGGGGCGGTTTTATCGCCCCACGAGGTGGCGGGAATGGAGGAGCCTGTTGGCCCGGGTGCTTTGCGAAGCGTGGAGGGGGTAGCGCCAAGTCCCGCTTCTGGGAAGGGTGAAAATGGATATGAAGACATTGCATGAGCTTTGACGACCCTCGTTGAGGAGGATGAGGTCGGGCGGGTGGGCGCATAAGAGGTCCCTTGCGCGCTGGTGGGGGTGCCCGCATGACGGGTCCCTTTCGCGAAGGGACAGGCACACGAGGGATAGAAGTTGGTGCAGGCTGATGCTGGTGGACTCGTCGAACATAGGGACGGACCTGCGCAACAGTAGCAGGCCGTTTCCCGTGAACGCGCGCGATCGTCGGTGGTGGTCGTTGGACGTGTTGCTGCCCGCGTGGGTCATGGCTCGGGACTGGTCTTCTGAACCTACTCAACAAGTCGAACGCCATGTCGACCGCAGTCGCACTGGGGGAGAAAGTACGAAGGTGGAGGTGGGCGTCCACTTCACGAGGGACATTAAGAGCAGTTCGTGAATGATAAGGACAGCTGTGCTGTGAAAAAAATCCAAACAAGGAGCTGCCGTTGACATTCTTCTCTTGCCTTGCAACGTCAGATAGAAGGACATGGACCAATCACCTGGTTGCGGCGATTAGGAGTCTGTGCTTGAGTTCTCGAAGTGGTTTCATCACAGTGTTTCCGTATCTAACTTGGCACGCCGGAGATGAGCACCGCGCGAAAACATAAACAACATGAGGTTCCGCTGAGACGATTATGAGACGCAACATTCCATTCACCAACTCGGTCAACAGAACACGGTAACCGACGTTATGCGGCAATGTCAGCCTGTTCACAAGAATAGGTACAACAAACCTTTCGTCATGTATGCCAGGAGATACATTTTCATATGCCTACCCGTGATAGACGAGGAAACTAATTGCCCCGCTCTCCGTGCTACCTTTTTGGCTCCTGTAAAGCAAGCTTACACTCATGGACAGGGAATTACTGGGGGGGAGGTTGGAAGCTGAAAAAAACCCTCGTCACTAATAAAACTTGAGCGAGGGATGAAACAATTACCCAGGAGGTGGGGGACCTCCAAAGCCCGGTGGCGGTGGGAAGGGCATACCAGGTGGGAAGCCTGGAGGCCTGAAACCGGGAGGAGGACCGGGCATGCCGGGCCCAGGGAAGGGCACTGGTGGGCGACCCATCGGCGGAACACCCACTACAAGGAAATCAAGTGAATGAAAAAAACGGATTCAGAGCACGCACTTGGAGGCATCATTCCCATGCCCCGACCGGCAGGCATTCCACGGCCAGGACCACCAGGAAGCTACACGTTCGGGACCATTTCATGTTTCATTCCGTATGACAAACAACAAGCACGTACAGCATTCTTCTTGTCATCATCAACCACTGGAGGCGGTCCTTCGACGCTCAAGCTGACAACTGTTTCGCCGCGTAAAATAACGAGGCCGAGAGTCCGCTTTATCTCTTGCTCGGGCGGTGTTTCCATCTGCCCAGGCTTTTTCTTGGGTCTCACGCGACGGAATTCTTCACAATCCGCTAGGACCAAGTTCATGTGCCTATCGAAGGCGAGCATTTGTCCGGTCAGCGCGCGGCCATCGTTAATCGTAACCTTCAGTCGCCAGTTGATGAGACTGAGCATCTTTCCGCCTTTCGACTTTGGAGGAGGCTACGTTTATGTTAAAATGAGGTCAGTGGACCATGTTACGCTCGGATCTGTGGATAATACGGACCATGATGGATGCGATTAGGATATGGCGCAGGTGCAACGAGTGATACTGAGCGAACGAGCGAGGGTAGATTTCAGAGCACAAATACCTGCAAATACAAACAACTTACCCCCCGATCATGCCTTTCGATACCTCAATTACCCGCACATTAGGCAGGTGCTAGTTGCTCATGTCCAGGATCGTATGCCCGAATGCCATTTCTCTATAGGTATAGAGATACCCATTGTCGCGGCTCCAATGGCGGGAGCAAGCGGTGGCTTGTTGGCTGCTCGGGTTACCGCTGGGGGAGGCTTCGGATTCTTAGCAGCAGGTATGATCGCGTGCTTCTTCCAGGTAGGTTGACCGATCTTCGAACTCGGGGCAGGCTACAGGACCGCGGAGAGTCTGATGGACGAGTTGTCCATTGCTCGCAGATTGCTCCATTTGGGTCCCTCGGACTCCCTCCCTATTGGCGTTGGCTATCTGTGCTGGCAGCTGGAGCAACCAACTGCCAAGCCAGAAGTTCTGCTATCGGCGGCCCTCGACAACCATGTCCATGCAATCTGGCTTGCGTTTGGGAACAATCTCAAGGAATGGATCAAATTTATTCGCAACTATGACACTGAGCACAACCGCGGTCACCCGACAACTATATTTGTCCAGGTTTCATCCGTCGAGGAAGCTCTTGTCGCCTCGTATGAGTGGAAAGTGGACGTTCTTGTCGCCCAAGGTTTGATCGTCTCTTGGCATAAGGCGGCCGAATTCACCGACCGAATCCCTGCAGGAAACGAATCAGGGGGACATGGACATCGCTCTGCGCCACCCCTCTTCATCTTAGTCTCTTCTATTCTTGCCGCGTTGGACAAAGGTGGACCGCCGCTCTTGGCAGCAGGGGGACTGGTCACTGGCAGCCAAGTTGCTTCCTACCTTGTCCTTGGAGCGGCGGGTGCTGTGCTTGGGACCCGCTTCTTGATGACTCCGGAGAGTCTATACAGCGATGCCCAAAAAAGAGCACTCGTGGCTGCTAAGTGTGATATGACAGTGCGAACCATGGCGTTCGACCGTGCGAGGGGCACCTTGGATTGGCCGACGGGTGTTGACGGGAGGTGTCTTTATAATGACACCGTAAAGGATGTGGAGAGTGGAGCTGACATGGAGACTGTCAAGGAGAAATTCAAAGCTGGCGTCCGTGACGGTGATCCCAACAGAATGTTGGTGTGGTCCGGTATGGGAGTAGGACTCGTCTCGGAGATCAAGAGTGCCGAGGTCAGTCTCTGATCCTGTCAATTCCTCGTCAGTTCATCACGTCGTATAGGAGGTTATCCGAGAGCTTGGCGATGATACCATGCAGCGGCTCAAGGTCGCTTCGGAGCTTGCGCGATAACGAGCCAAACAATGTTATCGAATTTCACTGATGTGACAGGACATTCGAACTATTTTTGCATCCTATCGCCACCTCTGCCGCTGGCCTGTTTGCTACATGTTCCCACCGTATCAGTATCGTTCAATCGAGGGTCTTCGCTGACCACCAAATTAGAAACGTTTGCACGCGGTAGCATCGGACGCAGTGCGGTTCATGATGTCCTATAAATTTGGCAGCACTGGACGCTCGGTCTGCCAGCGGAAATAGTGTGCCAAGATCTTATCTTGTCCGGCGCGCTCGTCTGCCACCCATGTTCATCAATGGCCACGATGACATCGCCTCTTCATCTTTTTCATGACGACATGTGAAAATGAAATCCTCAAAGGTACGTTGCACCGCATCCCCCACCGACCATCGTACGCCCAGGGTCTAATTACCAGTATGGACAGATTGTGTCTGCTGACAGAAGACGTAGTGGTCCATAAGAATATCTTCATATCAGACTAAACAGGTGTTGCGTTGGTTGGAGACCGTTGAGGTTACGGGGAGTGTGGCAAGTGGAAGTTGGAGAATAAACGCCTTTACTCGATGGTTCACCATCATGCGGAGACTAATTTTACATTGTGGTTGCGGTCTATTGCGACACAGGTAGAATTCCATCTACATCTTCAGTGGACAATTTCCACCGTCAAATCTCCTTGATTTATCGAATCACCTGGTAGCCACGGATCACGCATTGACTTTAGCCGGCAAAGAACTAACGCACCTTCATTGACAACAACGCGTTTGATGTGACCGGAGACAGGTGCGGTGACCGCAGACTCCATCTGAAAAAAAGACCTCCGATCAGAAGATGTGGAACAGGATTGCGTAATGTCTACTACCTTCATGGCACTCAGGACTGAAGGGGAGTAGTAAATAAAACGTAGTTTCGGTGCGAACGCGTTGATTGCACTGACCACAAAGAGGATCACCCTTCTTAATCTCCTGGCCTTCCTTGACTCTGACCTCGACGACGACACCAGACATTGGTGCACCGACCGAACCAGGATCAGAGGTTGCCTTCTCTCGTGAGACAGTATCTACTGCCGAGTTTTTGTCCTCGACGGATACCGCACGTACCTACACCAGTGACTCATATCAATAAAATTCGCATGTGGCGTCGATTGTCTCTGGATGCATTACCTCGCCGTTGACTTCAAACCAAACGTCACGCTGCGCACGGCCCTCGACGACCGGTCCTACAGCCATCAAACGGATGATAAGGGTCTTTCCCTTTTCGATAGAGACGTGGATCTCTTCTCCGGTGGCCGGACGACCCAAGAAGTACCGCGTGGGAAGCACACTGTTCAAGATAAGTTCCGTGAGCCAGATCTCGACCGTCAAGACCACGCACCTCAAGTCGCCGTATTTCTCCAAGAATCCCTGGTATTCTTCAAACACCTGGTTAACATGGATTATTCGTCCCAGGCGGTAAGAGAAAAAGGTAGTACAACAAACCTTGGGGTACATCACATATGAAGTCACGTCTGCATCGGTGATATGTTTTCCAAATTTGCTGCGTAAATCAGCCTTGATCTTTTTGAAGTCCAAAGGCGCCATCGTGGCACCTGGTCGACCGTCGATTCTTGGCTTATTCCTAATGACCTTGGTACGCAACGGTTCTGGGAAACCTCCAACGGGTTGCCCAAGATAGCCTTGGAAGAACTCGACAACTGACGAAGGGAAGTCAAGTTGATCTGCACGGGAAAGCACGTCCTCTTTGGTAAAGGAGTTTGATGTCATCCATTGTGCAAAGTCACCGACCACCTTGGATGATGGCGTAACCTTTACAATGTTGCCGCACTAGTAACGAATGAGACTTTAGGCATTGCTGATGGTATTTTTCTACTTACAAGCTCGTTTGCTTCAATATACTTCTTCTTGATTTCTGTGCGATAGCGTATTAGAAAGAGGAATTGTGCCTGAAACGATGTAAACACGAGTTACCTGTCCATTGTGTTCCGAGGCCAAGTTGTGCAGCTTGGAACTACACAGCCAGCATTAATAAGCCACCATCAGAAACTGCAGCATCCATACCATGAGATTTGTATACTGCCCTCCTGGCATTTCATGATCGAAAACACTCGAATCAGATGCACGGACATTAGCCTCGAAGCAGCTGTAAAGCATCCGAACTTGACTCCAGTACGAGTTCAGTGCCTGGATATCGGCGTAGCGAATACCGGTGCCCATTTTCGTCTGCTCCAATGCCATACAAACCGCACCCATCGACGGTTGCGACGTCAACCCAGACATACCTTGTTGCATTAGTTAGTATTGATATGTTTCGGAGAATGGCTCATGGTCCCTACTATCAATGGCAACGTCGACGATATCAGCGCCGGCGGCGGCAGCGGCCAGCATAGACGCCGTCGCGATCCCGGCTGTGTCATGGGAATGAACGTGAATCGGAATATCAGGGTACTTCTCTCTGATTGCTCCTACGAGGCTGCGAGAAATTTTCTCACTTAGTCTGCACTGCCTATAACAAACACGTCAACCACTCACATTTTCGCTGCCTCTGGTTTAAGCAAACCAGCCATGTCCTTCACACCGAGAATGTGAACACCCTCTTTGACAAGCTTGTCCACGAAATCCAGATAGTACTCAAGAGTATACTTTGCTTCTTTGGGGCTAGCAACATCACCGCTGTAGCAGACAACGGCTTCAACAACGCCTCCAGCTTTCTTGGCGGCGTCAATGCCAAGTCTCATCTGGTTGAAGGTTAGATGATATCGAGGTGACAGATTCAGCTTACATTTTCTATAGGCATAATGCTAGATCAGTGTTCGGTCGTTGTCATGACCATTGGACGCTTACCGAAGTAGTTCAAAGAATCAAACACACGGAAGATGTCAAGCCCGTTCTCTACAGCCTTCTTGGAGAAGTCATAGATGGCGTTGTCACTGTGACAATGATGAATAGGTGGTGACAAAAGGTACAAAGAACTTACGGATAGCTGGTATACCCCACACCGTTGGCACCGCGTACAAGTGCTTGGAATGGAATGTTGGGTACCAACTTGCGGAGAGTGCGCTAGAAACACCCGTCAGAGAGCGAACTACAGATCCATCGAACCCGAACGGACCAGGCGATCCCAAGGATCCTCGTACAGGAAGCGCATGGCAACGTCAAACGTGGCGCCACCCCACATCTCCAAGCTGAAAGCGTTGGCAAGTGCATAGCTGGTCTCCTTCGCGATATTGACCATATCGATAGTTCTCAGGCGGGTAGCAAGGAGTGATTGGTGAGCATCCCGCCATGTTGTGTCCATAATAAGCGTGCCTGGGTACTCCCGTACGGCCTTGGCAAAGGCCTCGGGACCGTGCTCGACGATGATGTTACGCCAACCCAACTGACATGGCAGTATGGCATCCATTGGTGGACCATCTGGGTCATCGCGGTTCTCCAACTTGGGGGCGGCAATTTCATCCTTGAGACCTGGTTCGCCAGACTGACCCTTGATAGAACTTCCATTGACTGCGAGGTCTCCAAGATACGCGAGAAGTTTTTGAGCACGATTTTGGCTCTGCACAAGCTTGAAGAGTTCCGGAGTATCGTCGATAAACTAAAACAATATGAAAAATACCGAATACCATGATACACCCCGACACTTACCGTAGTCCAAGTTTTCCCACCAACAAAGACATCGTGAGTAAGAAGGCGGAACAAGAAGGGAATATTGGTCTAAGAAGATAAGCGCTCAGTCTTACGGGTATATGTACTCATTTTCAACCAACCTTGACACCGCGGATGCGGAATTCGACAAGAGCGCGGAGCATCTTTCGACGAGCGACCTCATATGTCGTGCCGCTAACCGTGCACTTGACAAGCAAGCTATCATAGTGCGGCTACACAGAACCACAATGCTCAACCCAAAACAACGTAGACTTTGGGATGCTTACCGTGATCTGTGCGCCAGCGAAACCAGAAGATGCATCCAGGCGAACGCCATTGCCACCTGCACTACGATATACCTCAATTTTTCCGGTGTCTGGTTGGAAGCCAGCTCCCGCATCCTCGGTTGTGACACGACATTGGATCGCGAAGCCACGACGAGTGATGGCCTCTTGCGTCAGCCCAAGCTGCGAAAGAGTTGCCCCTGCGGCAATCTGAATCTGGGCAGCGACAATGTCGATACCAGTGATCTCCTCTACGACCACGGAGCGGCGTTAGGGACAAATTTCCACGAACAAAGTGTCAAGGATCATACCAGTAATGGTGTGTTCGACTTGAATACGGGGATTAATCTCGATAAAATAATGTCTGCCAGATTGGTCGACCAAGAACTCGGCAGTTCCAGCGTTCCTGTACCCCACACTTTTGGCAAGCTTGATAGCATCAGCTAAGATAGCTTGGCGGACCTCATCAGGGAGATGTGTGGCAGGCGCAACCTCGACAACCTTTTGATGACGCCTTTGCACCGAGCAATCACGTTCAAAGAGGTGGATGGTGTTGCCAATTGCATCTGCCAGAATTTGGACTTCGATATGCCTAGGACGTTCCAAGAAACGTTCGATGAAGACGGTGCCATCTCCGAAAGCGGATCTAGCCTCGGAGACAGCCCGTTCGAATGCATTCTGGAAGTCGGATTGTTCGCGCACGACACGCATGCCACGACCACCTCCGCCCATGGCAGCCTTGATAATAACTATAAAGACGACGTCGGCCGAGTGTACGGAGCACGTGCGCGAATTGAACTGTACCTGGGAAGCCGTATTCTTTGATGAACGCCTCTCCCTCTACATATGACCCGACGGGACCTGGTGTTCCGGGAACCACTGGTACACCGACCCTCATGGCTAGATGTCACGTTAGCCCAAGATCCGTGCGCTATCATATCGGCGCATATACCCAGTGTACGTGCTTTCGTCTTGTCGCCGAGACCATCGATGACCTCGGGGGTAGGCCCAACAAACGCGATACCAGCTTGCTCGACCTTTCGTGCGAACGCAGCGTTTTCGGATAAGAAACCATAACTACAAAGGGATTCAATACGGATACTGCGAATGAAAGGCGCCATGGGGAATACCCGGGATGGATCATATCGACGCCATGTTCGAGAGCGATTCTGATGATGTCGTCCTGTGCGAGATACGCACCTACGGGGGTCAGACCCTTGCCGACTTGATATGCTTCATCGGCCTGTCCGACGTTGTTAGGGTAGCTGCGATTACTGATGACTAGAATGCACCTTCTGGCGGTGAGCGGAAAGACGATCCTCGAATGAATAGATCGCAACCGTGTGCATGGCAAGCTCGTGGGCAGTCCGGAAGACTCTGATTGCGATTTCCTGGTGGACGGGATCAGGGGGATCGTGGAACGGAGTGACTTGCTCTTACACCACGGTTTGCTACCAGAATCTTGGTGAGAGGGCCGCTGTGTCCGGCGGCCTTCCTGCGCATCGTCTGGATGTTGTGCACAGGCGTGCCTGGCGTGCTCGGCGTCGTGACGAAGGTGTGGGCTAGTCTCGGGGGGTGAAGGGACTGGTGGGCAGCCATGGTGATGGGAATGGGAAGAGGTCAGAATCCACAGACAGATTTAAGGAAACTGCGTGGTGCGGAACTAAGATAAAGGGGATTCCGAGGACGGAAACCGTGGCAAATGCCAATGTGGAGTACGTCGCCACCACTCTCAAGCTGTCCAGTCACTGTACGGTATCATCATCTCCGCCCTCATCCAGGGGTGATAACACGGCGAAATCAGTTTCGATTAGAGAGTGGTATGATACTCTGTCCCCTGTTCTCCAACTTTCTCTGGTTGTTCTTCGCCACAGCATACATGACGCCCGCAAAGAATCCAACTCCGATCGCAGAGACCGATCCAATCGTGATCGCGTCCCCAAAGAACAGCATTCCTGATGCAGCCACTGGCAGCTTGTTTAGCGCGCCGACCATGCTGAAATCTCCCATTAGTATCAGGTACATTTGTGCGTCGTACACCAACCTATATGTCGTGCTGCTCGTCGTCCGCACGCACCATGCGGTAGTGTACGATATCCCAACTGCCGCTGCGCCAGAGAACGCGATAGCAAACAGCAGCACGTGTCGCGTTTCGTCTGGGCTTAATGCGGAGCTGGTGTTTGTGCGCGAAACGAGATCGAAATTATGCTTACAAGTTCCGTGTGAGATTTTCCGTTCCCCAGTCTTCAAACACGACAGAAAGCATGACCAGTATAGGGATCGACAGTAGATTATTATAAAACATCGAATCCCAGTCAGAGAACCCTGTGATTTTGATACGCTTCCGCATCAGCAGAACCTGTCAGGGTTTTGTCGCATCAGCACCCCTTATAGGCACAGCAGAGAAAAACTTGCATAACCAGCACTTGCCATGCAATTGAGCAACATCCAAAAGTACCTTATATGCAGTCTTTTTACGGCTTCAGAGACGAGCTCCAAACCAATGCCCATAGCTGCGCTCGCTGGCGGAATAGGTGCATCTGCTACACTGCTCACGTCTGTCCACGCTGCAAGCATCGAAGATAGTATCTAATGTGTAAAAAGCAGATGTGTGACCCGTCCGTATCATGACAGTGCGACGCTCACCATCAATAAGAACGCAATCATCGTGAGCCCGCTTGTCCGCCCATTAAACCATATACGCTCCCCGTATGCCTGGAACAGGACGTTGAAGTATTTCACCCGGTCATGATGCGACACGTACAATGAGGATGATAGTCAGATTCTTGAAAATCGTGTAGACAGGTATAGTGAGGTATTGCTTCCAACAATCGATTCAGGAATGACAAGAGTGCCTCCAACATGTCAGTTACTCACGAGACTCTTGGAGCCAGTATATATAACAGTAACGAGCAAGATGCTCACGGGAAGCCACACTTTCGCGTCTTGCATGTCAAAATCTCGAAACGAAATAATGCCCAGCTTCTTGACGACGACTACGCATGCAATACAGACAATACTTTGCAAGGACAGCAAAAGGAAGGTCATATTGAACTGACGCCCCGACACCACAAACTGCGCTGGGGTGAACGCTTTGACGAGAAACATACGCAAGTGGCGGCATACCTTGTTTACGACGGTCATGAGGATAGAAGCAACACAGTAAGAGACAATCGATAATCCTGAATGCTAGCTCGAACATACTGTGTTTAGGCGGACGACGCTATTCGGGTACTCACCTGCAGAGGACACCACATGACTGTCCCTTTGGTTTCCTGTTGCGATATTTCTCTTCAATTCTGCTACGTCCTCCTCGGTCACGCCCTTTGTTGTTGCCATAGGTTGAAGATGAACTGCAACTTGGACCGTCAATGGCAAGACAGCGTCGAATCCCGAAACGACTTGGCTGCCGCTTTACGTCACTTCCCATGATGGCTGTACTTCAACTTTGAAACCGAATTTTGAGAAATATCTGAGTATCCAAGCAATCCAGGCACTACAAAGTCCATCTCTGCTGCCACCAAGTACCACCACATCTACCCTCCGGAAGCCTCCTCTAGCTGTATCGTGACCTCCTCCAACCCAGGTATCCTGCTTTTCAAGAGAGCGTCCACACGTTTCAACACGCGGTCGATACTCAACTGTTTATTGCTTGGCACGTCGGGTGGATGTGTCTGAGAGACGGGGCACGAGAGTTGAACATGGATGGAACCGATAATGCTGGAGGAATCCTTGGGCCAGAATCGCGGCGAAGAATACGACGCAACACCTTCCACGTGTGCAAGCTGCACGTAGCGACACGCGTCAGGTGCTTGTACTGTGTACTATTTGAATCACGTACCTCTTTTAATGCCATTTCAACTTTACTTTCGTGACCTCCAAGGTCCAAGCTGAGCACCCGCCCAGTATCAATAACGAGAGGTACCACACTCGCTACAATGAGCACAGCAATGAACAGAGAGGCGATGGGATCGAAGCCTGTCCATCCATAGTATTGGATGAGGAGTGTCGAGACAATAACTCCCACAGAGCCAAGGGTATCCTAGCATCGTCAGAGACGTGTCTTTGGAAAAAAGGATGAAACATACGGCCATCACGTGTAGGAATACTCCTCGCATGTTGTGGCTGTGGCCGTGGTGGTCGTGTCCATGGGAATGAACAGGGTGTCCATGGCAAACATCATGGTGGTCATGCTGGGGGCTGGGATGGCTTAGGGAGATCGGCGAGTCCACGGGAGACAACACCGGGAACGGGACTTGAGCTGGCAATACTTGGCTATTTTCCAGTGTTACCTGAAGCGATGGTCCTCGAGAATGTGGTTTTCGTTCCCTGATTGCGGAAAACTTGGGTCCGTGTTGGGTTTGTTCTTCACCACTATGTGACATGTCGGAATGCTCATGCTCATGCACATGCGAGTGGGTATGAAGGGGGTCACCTCCCTGTCGTTCGTGATGATGATGGTTATGTTGATCGGGAGTATATGTATCTGAATTCTGGAGGTTATGTCGACTAGTAATGTCGTGGTGAGGTAAGCTACCCCCATGCTTATCTGAGTGATGAGTATGGTCATTGCGTGGATGTGAGTGACTAGCATGCGAGTGCTTGTGTTCACGATCGTGTTCGTGTTCGTGTCCATGTCCGCATCCATGGTCGTGACCATGACCCTAAAACAAACGTATTATAGGCAACCCTGCCCAGCAATCCAATCCACATACGTGATGGTGGTGGTGGTGCCCTCCCATTGCGAACATGCCAAACAAGTTTACACCAAGCCCCAGGGAGCTGACTAGCAGAAGTTGGCTGGTCGACATCTCTGGAGGGTCTAAACTGGTAAATCAAAACCCCTCAGATCATCGATATGGCAGTTCATGCACCAAAGACTCACAGTCGTTGAACCGCTTCAAATACAATGAAGATTGAAATTAAAATGAGAAATATTCCATTTGCGAAGCCCGATAGCGTCTCGATTCTGCCAAATCTTAAGACCAACAAATGACGACAGACAACCTTCAGCACGATCGATTTACCACGTCAGAACATCAGGCAAACTTACCCATAAGTGAACCGCTCGTTCGGTGGCCACTTGGCCATGACTGAAGCCAAGAGCCCGACGCCGATGGCCAGACAATCAAATGCCATATGAATCGCTTGATAATCGTGAACTCTCGATAAAAATCGAGGCTTGTCTGAGCTCACCATCTGAAATAAGACCTAAGCTATTCGTCCAAATGCCATAAAGCATTTGTACGAGCATATAACACAAATTAAGCGCCAAAAAGTAAAATATTTTCCTGGATTCGTTGTCTGAAAGGATAGAATGTAGATAGAAGCGAACATGCTTCGATATTGGAGTTCGTGGAGAATACGAGTCTCTGCTTGGATATTTTGCTATAATAAACCAAGTGAGTAGATATCTCCAGTTTGCTCTGCACCGCACCATAGTAGAGCATTGTCCCAAGTACGAGATCGATCCATTGCGGACGCTGAGAGAATCCAAGATATCCCAGGGCCATGGCGACAAGGAATGCCGAAGGATATGACAGCAGAAAGACTTGTACAGCCTGCTGGGAATTGTACTGTCTCATTTTTGTGTCTGGTGTCAGGAACACCGCATTCAAGGTGAGGAGAGGAAGGACGGCCAACGATAGTAGAGGGATAACAGGGGATGGACGTGAATCGAGCTGGCAAAGTCAGGGAAAGAACTAGATAAATGACAGAGATGCTAACCAGTGCTCGCCTGAAGGCATAGAGGGGAAGGCCAATCAATGCGGCGCCAAAAGAACTCGCTGCGGTGGCCAAAGTAGGAGTGATCGTAGGCGACAAGACACCACGAAGATGCTCCAAGGCATACGTGGCTAAGCCATGGAGTACAATACAGACATAGCCAGGGAGGATGCTGACAGGGACTCTATGGGACAGGACAATGTCAGCGAAAAAGGAGAGCACGAAGGAGAACACCACGATGAGAGGACGGGATATCTGGCACGAGGAGTAAGTGAAATTCTTGTCGAGGGTGCAGGAGACTACCATGGCGTCGACCCAGGAAGAGGAGAAATGTATAAATAGGATAACACTGCGCGGAAGAGGGTGAGTTGTTGAAGCGGTGACGAGACAGCAGGGCGAGCATACCGGAGTGAGGGCAGCCGGTAAAGGGCAGTATATAGTGCTGCTTGCTGTACGAAGAGCAAGAGCGAAGATACGCCCAGCGCTGTCCACTGGGATATTCTGAGAGGACAGGGGAGACGAGAGTGGTGATAGCCTACTTCGACATGGGACCCGTCCGAAAACTGTAACGTTGAACCCTCCCAGACGAGCATGCCCAAGGCACCGAGTGCGAGGACTCTGATTACGACCCAGAACACGCCGACATCGTAAGACAGGAGGGACTCCTTTGCTGCGAAGAGGGCGAGGACGAAGAGGATGTTGGAGAGGGCGATCTTTGGGAACGTCCGCGAGGCAAGTCTGAAGATGACACGTCAGCGACGAGGGAGGAGACGAGGAGACGGCGCACGAGACAGAAAGGACCGTGGCTGGCTGCAGACTAATTTTTCGACGGGTCCGTGCATCCGGGGCAGACATTTCAATGCTCGGCCAAGCAGGCAAACCGGACACGGTAGCAGCTCAATTCGAAAAAGGAAGTTGGTTCCCATCACCACCCGCGACAGAATAAATACGCGTCGCTCACCCTCGTCCATCTCTCTTCGACACCCTCAGCTCAGGCAAGTACATGTCCTCTTTGCTTTGCTGGATGAACACATAGATGACGAGTCTGACGTCGTGACGAGTCCTTTTTCTTTTTTTACCATTCATGCATATCTGATCTTCATGTTACATTCCACCGCCAGTCTTTTCTCATACTGATCTCTCTCTCAGCAGTATGCCCATTTCAACCGAGGATGACTGGTCTGATTCCGATGAAGATATTCCTGCCGGAATGGAGACCAATGTCTTGCTCGGCGTTCCTGATGGGAGTATCGAGAGCGAGGCCGACATCAATGATGCTGCTGTCTCTCGCATCGGTGGTCTTCCTGTACGAGCCCTGTCTCTTGCCCAATGTACGAACAACGTGTCAATGCAGATTTAATTTGCATACCACTCTTCAAGGCGTTCTTGCCTTCGCCCGAACCACCCTTTTCCTCTTCCCAATGCAAGGTCTGCTCGGACCCTATGGGGCTTCTCCTGCAGGTGTGGTGTCCGTTCGAAGAGAGTCCCATGGACCGTGCGCTCTACATCTGGGGTTGTGCCCGTTCCACTTGTCAAAGACAGGCTGGAAGGTAGGCAAGGTTTGCTAGATGTCGACCATGTATCCTAATCATGAACAGCATACGAGCATGGCGCGGCCTGAGGCATAATGCAATCTATGCAGCTAAACTGAAGAAGAAGAATACTCTCGACGTTGGACAACAAAAGGCTTCCATCTCGCCGCCAGTATCAGGTAACCCATTTTCTGTAAGTGACTTCATTCGCATGCATCCTCCTTTGACCGATCGGCCAGACTCAGATGAAAAGCACGGCCGGACCGATCACGTTTGGTTTGGGTGACCAAATTTTTGGCAACCCAGCGATTAGTATTCCCGACCAGCCTCCCAAGCAAGATCACAACGACGGGAGTGACGCGGAGAGTGACTCTTCTGAGGACTCACTTGTCACAGCGATGGCTTTGGCGAGAGTAGAGGACTCATTCTGGGCCGCAGCACCGTCCTATCCCCCCATATACTTGTCGACATTATCCGAGTACATTCCACAGTCCTCCAACGTAAAAGCGAGTGCCAGGATAGAGGACCCCGTCGAAGCGGATGGCAAAGCGGGAAAGGACTCGACCTGGTCACTGGAAACATACGAAAATTCACTGGAGATGGACAATGTATTCGATCGGTTCAACAAACGCGTGGGATTTATGGGAGAGCAATGTCTACGGTAGGTCATTCCGGATGTCGTCGAGACCAGACCGACCGACATGTGTGTCTGCAGCTACGAACTTGGAGGTATCCCTCTCCCTTTTGCATCAGATGCAGTTTTCGAACTATTGTTTCCTGCGCCGACTGAGGCACCTCTGCCCGTCACGAAACCCGACTTTAAAGTTGTTCAACCAAGGAAGCGCTCCTACGACACGGCATCGATTCCACGGTGTCCATGCTGCAAATCAAGTCGGGTGTTTGAGTGCCAGTTGATGCCTAACCTGATCAATGTCTTGAGAGATGACCGGGATGTGGACGTGGGGAAATTGCCAGACGAACAAAGGATCAAAGCGGTGCGGGAGAGGCTCAAACAAGGGATGGAATGGGGTACATGCATGGTGTTTTCTTGTGACAATGAGCGCTGCGTGGACGAGGATTGGCGAGAGGAATACGTTGTTGTGCAGTGGGACGAGTGAGACTCGTAGAACAAAGAGTTGACGTTATTTGTGTGGACGCGCTCGACAAGTTTTTATGTTGACGCTGATCACCGTCCCATCTCCCACTTGTCCAACCAACCGATGCCCCATACGCTAACGTTACCCTCGGCGCTCTCTTCCTCTGGCACAGACGGCGTCAACGACCTCGCCGGTCAAGTACAGAGATTTCCACACACCCGCGCCCAGCTTTCCGCTATAATTCGGCAGCACAGACCTCCGCCCGAGGGATACGATGCCGACGACGCCGACGATCTCAACCGCGTCAGCACAGCCCTGGTGAACAGGGTCGCCTCGCTGCTCGCCGACGAACAGGAAGACGCCCTCAAAGAGGTCCTCAAGTCCGAGTGCGGCCTGGATGACGATATGGTCCGTGTCTCGTCCTCGACCATCTAGCTCACTTCAATTAACCTCGTCCCAGCTCGAACAGCACGTCCTCGACCTCATGCACAGGCATCGCGACGACGTGGCGGGCGTTCCGTTCCTCTTCCTTACACCGACACGGCGCCCCTCTCGGCCTTCTTCCAGAGCGTCTTCTCACTCTGTACGGCTCAATAGACCCGATACCCCTTCTTCAGCTCCAAATACTTCGTTTCCCATCGGATTCCGCAGACCACACACCCCTGTCTCGTCCCCGCTTGTCGGTGGAAATGCATCATCTTATATCACCGCTCGTTCAGTGTCACCCATGAACTCACCCGTTCTCGCACATTCACAAGCCACCCAAGTTCAGTCTCAATTTACCGCGAGCCTTCCTGCATCGCCAATTTCTTCTCCGAGACTGCTCAGTGCCAAAGCCACAGAATTCAAACCTATTCCCCGGCCACTGTCAGCTGCTTCTTCCAATCCTGCCACGTTGTCAGGCTATGGCAGAACTGAGACACCTTCGCCTGATTTGTGGTCTCATAGTCCGCTCAGAGCTACCTCTAACCTCGCAATTGCTGCTCCACTCATCCCAGATCAGAGTGTCCCCTCTCGGGCTGTCACACCCAGCCAACTTCGTTCTTCTACAAAAGCAGGCGAAGAGGATGAGGACGACGACCCGTTTGATCCTTTTGCTCCAAAGACGGCGTCCCATTCGTTCCACCCTATCACGGTCACAGACTTTGATCAATGGTCTGATTCGGCCCTCTCGAGTCACTCTCCCGACGAGCTTCACGCTGCATATTACTCGACCGGATATGAATATGATTCTCAGTACGATACTCCATGTGAAGACCCGGACACGTCCAATTACCTCACTGACGGTATGACCCCCCTCGACGTGTTGAGTTCCGTTTTTGGGTCGACCCTCGCTCCTTCTGAACTCGAGGAGGCCCTTTCTCAGAATGGATATGACTTTGAAAAGGCAATGGCTTGGCTCATCGATCGTGCGCTACCATCTCCCCCTCAGCATGCACAGGCGAGAATGCAATCTTTGGGTGGCCGTGTCACGCTAGTCGCAAGGGATGGCCCTGCAACCGCACTGCGTGGCGGTCGGTCTAGCTACACAACTACGGCAAAGCAAGTTGGGAGAGGCATCAGCGCGCGACCTGTGCCAGGCGGAAATCGAGTGTGCCGGTACTATCTAGCTGGCGAATGTTTACGAGCGGATTGTCGTTTCAGGTGCAATACGTTCACGCTCTTTGCAAGTGTCCCGTCCTAATCTGTTGGTATTCTTAGCCATGACCTCGAGCGCGCCCTGTGCCGATTCTGGTTACGTGGGACGTGTGCAAAGCAAGATCAATGTGAATTTTTGCACAAACTGCCCAAAGATGTCGACGTTGCGACCGTCACAAATGCGCTTTCCCACACGAGCTTACAACATAGCTCGGGGAACGCGACCACTCCCAGCCCACCCCCGGATGAATTCCCAGCACTAGGCTTCGACGGGTCTATACTTGGAAGGAGTAAAAAAGCACACGGGAACTGGCAGCACGATCCAGGCCGGACGAGGTTTGCGGCTGCAGTCAAACGGCCCGTTCCAGCAACGGCGGCTCGTCGCGAACCTCTTTCCAGCACCAATTCTGCGGACAATCTGCAACTTCGGACCACGATCGTCGCGCCCAAGGCCTCTCCGCGTATCAAGTTACGGGCTGCGACGCTGCTGCCTACTCTTCCTACTGGGGAGTCGGTAAATAACCTGTACATGTCGTACCGTTCTCGTGCACTGCAACTCGGTGCAGCTCGAAATGCCTGTCTCTCGCGGGCTGCTGATGCATGGAGACGGGGAGATGGTGCCGCTGCCAAACGGTTCAGTCGGGAAGGGCACGACCTTAACGCGAAGATGAGCAGTGAAATGACGGAAGCCGCCGGAAGGCTGGTAAGAGAGCGTGCGAAACTTACTGAGCATGCAGTCAAAGGCAGGGACCTGAACTGGTCGGACGATCTGGGAGATCGGAGCGCGAGAGGGCGCACGTGTGGCGGCGGGCTGGGGATATGTTTGGGTATTGCAAGTAAGAACGTGGGTGGTGAGTCAAGATTGTCATCGGAGGAAAGGACGGAAGCGATGCTGGACCTACATGGGCTACACTCTAATGAAGCGACGGAAGTGTTGGAGGAATTCGTGCTTGCAGTGAGTGCTCGGCTGTATTTCTGAGATGAGCTAACCCGGTTTGGAAGTTGGAACGGGAACACTTTTTGGGTCTTGGTGAGCATTCTTGTGAGGGCCGAATTTTCCATTTTTACGGTTTTTGTAGCGTACGCTGTCGTCGGAGAGGAGAAGCACACTGGGACTCAAGACGCAGCGAGGGGTGCCTCTCGCGCTCGGCTCGCTGCAGGCGTTAGAGAATGGCTGCATCGTTGGGGTTATCCGTGGAGCGAGCGGGATGGGATCATCTGCATCGATCCCCTGACGCACGCTTGAGAATGTCATTAATGTATAGACGAAATGTACCATATCATAGGATCACGTGCCTAGCGGGTAGGCGATGCAATGCGGCGGCGGACGCGACAGGGAGACAAATGTTTATTTTGACACCCTGACCATGTCCACGCCGACAGACGACCACCCCAGCGACGCCCTAGAAAGACCTTATTCCATCGACCTCACCCTCGAGCTCGAGCGTCAGCTCGACAACGAGTCGCTGCCAGATACCAACCGCCCACAGTCACTCGACCCACATGTCCTTGCACACATCATCACCGACCTCAGGTCATCCCTGGCTGACGCCACTCGCCATCGAGACCAACTTGCCAAATCTCTCGCAGAAATACAGGGTAGAGAAAAAGATCTCACAGACACCCTCGCACACATGACGGACAAGTGTTCCCAGCTCCAGGAGCAACTCGACACCGCAAAGAGCAAAGCAAATGACGATGAAAATACCATCTCCGTATTGCGGACAAAAGTCGAGGAGAGCAGGTACGTCGTTCCCCATCGGTCCCGTGATCTGCTGTCAATGTTGTCTCCAGGCGGGGGCTCATGCGCCTCCAGTCCGAGAGTCGAAGGCAGAGCCAGGTGCCGTCGGGGCTAGACCTTGCCAGAGCCAGTCTCTCCTCCCTTGCGGCCCCACAGTCGTCCAAGCGGGCGTCATTCACGCCGCTTACTGGCACGATTAGTCGGACCAATGCGCATCGGCGCATCTCCTCCGTTTCGGACTCGGGCCTCGCAACGTTTGAAGGTGGCTCACCGCAGGGTAGTCCTGGTCCTACGAACCTTCCCTTCCTCGACAATGGAATACTAGCAAACAAGTTAGTAGCGCTGCCCAGGTCACCGGGGGTATTTGGCCGCGCATCGCCTCCACCCTCCATCTTCCAGCCGGAAGAACCAGTCGAAGTTGAGATGCTTCGCAAGGAGCTTAATGCAATGCGCGCAGAGTTGGACGAAGCAAAACACGAGTTAAACGAGGTCAACGAAGCACGGGAAGCATCGGAATTATGTGTCAAGGCCCTTCGTGCGTTTATAGAAGAAAACAACGTCGGTGCCCCTATGCCAAACGCAGGTGGATCTTTAGCCACCTCGCCATCTTCCCAGGCTGAACCGAAGAAGAGCGTTCAACCGGCAGGGAGTTGGGGTTTCAAACTCTGGCGAACTGAGCCGCTAGCTAAAGGTTCACCCGGCGCAACGCCCATACCAATTATACCACATACTACCACCCCTAATATCGCGTCATCACCACCGCCTCAACCACTCACAAGGAAGCTTGGAGAATTTTTTGGAACTCGGAATGCTAGTATCTCTTCCACGACCCCCGTTAAATCGCCGCGCTCCGAACAAGATCTCATGTACAATGGATCGTCAGATACGTCCTCCATCGAGGAATCCCTCGCTGAGCCACTGAGCCCTGCTAGCGAACTTCCCCGGTCAAGCGTCCTGGTTAGGGACACGACGAGCGTCACTTCCGTTTCTCTAGCAAGGGATCTCGGCACAAGTCCGGAGCGGAAGTCGAGTGGACTTCCCTGCCCGTCTGGAGTCGAAGGCGTTTTTACCCCCGTCGCCATATGAGTGACAGGAGTTGCCAATTTCATGGGTATGAGATGAGACGTTTTTGGATACGACGGCTACTGGCCACTTTGAGAGGCACCTTCTCCCGGATTATAGTACGGCACTTGTGACGAACTGGATGTGTAGTGTACCGTTTGTACTATTTTGCTTCTAGAAGTTGGTCAATTTCCGTCGATAGTGCCATTTCCGATCACAGCGTTGCTCTTCAACTTTGACCTCGCAGAACGAAGTGATCACCCACTTTACGGTAAGTACTTGAGTAGCTGTAATCACCGATCAACCCAAGGTTGATTGGGGTCGCCCGACCTCTTTGCATGACACGGGTCACCTGGGATAGCACTTTAATTGCGCTCGGCAAACATACATTACAACTAGGTCAGAAGTATACACGCACTAGCACCCTCCTCTAACCATACGTCGCAAGAAAGAAAGAAAGAAAAGTCCAGGACAACACAGGGACTCAGCCGTTATGGCCTAGGCTCAACCCACTGGAAGCAACGAAATCTTGCCAGGTATTTTGCATCGTGTTGGCTTCAGGTGACTCTCGTCGGTTTACGGACGCGTGAGAATACCCGTTCTCAGAAGACATCCCATAGTCGTAGACGGGGAAATAATTAGGGAACTGCCCGGGAACCAGTTCCATCCCCTGCATCTGGACCGGGCTGTCATTATATCCAGACGTCTCGTAATGTTCCCTGATGGGTGTGTTGAAGGAGGACGACTCGG
>JBBPTZ010000022.1:0-96194 GCA_038094315.1 Phylloporus cf. tubipes
AACATCGGTTTCTTCTGTGCGTTCCGTAGCCACGCTTCCTAGCCAACCACAGATCCAGCCCCACTTTCTTGGGAGAGCGCACGATCGACATCGGACACTCTCCTCGATATCCTCCAACTCTTCCTCGTCCGTTCAAGCGCTGTCTTCGCTGGCATACCTTCCCACGACACGGCCATCTACTCCGCAATACACCGCTCATTTTCCACCCGCCAACATCTCTACCGGTTTCGAAGCGGTTCACCCGCTACTGCCCCCTCCTTATCTGAGCGCCCATATGTCTATTCTCACCCATAGAAGCCCGTTGAAGGAGTCATATGACAGGGTCATTGCTGCCAGGGAACTACAGAAGCGAGAGAGTGGTGTGGCTAGCTTGAAAGCGTAAAGTTCCCCACACGTTCTTGATACCCAACCATTGGACTGGCTCGAAAGCGTCATTTATTCCTGTTTCTATTGTAAATTCATTACCAGTGGTCCGTTTTAATAGTTGTATTCGTGCAATGATACCCTTGGTGAGGTGGCAGTGACGTGTCCGTTGACTTTTGACACTTATGTGGCTTTCTGATGCGCAGAGTGGGTGCACCGCGTCAACTCGTCTTGCTCGCCTGCTGAACGGTTTCGATGCAGAGATCGGGGTCGCCCTCACGACGTTTGGGACGTTGTTCATGTTCCTGGGGGTAATGCTCTTCTTTGACGCTGCCCTGCTTGCACTCGGAAACGTCGGTGGACCTTGACGCCAACCTGTTCAACCACTCACCTCCACCATAGTTGTTGTTCCTCTCGGGCCTCACTCTCATCATTGGTCCCCAGAAAACGTTCTACTTTTTTGCTCGCAAGCAAAAGTTGCGTGGAACGATATGCTTCCTCGGTGGCGTCCTGCTCGTCTTTCTCAAGTACCCGTTCATTGGGATGATCGTAGAGATCTTTGGATTTTTGAATCTCTTTGGGTAGGGTTGCCCGCCTGAAACGATTCCCCGTGTGTCTCTCACCTCTTTATCATATAGCGACTTCTTTCCCGTCGTTCTGACGTTCCTGCGACAGCTCCCTTTCATCGGCGCATTTCTGTCGCTACCCTACATACGACCGGTGAGTGCCCTGCTCACGCGTCGAGTCTCCCTGTGACGTGGTCGTTGTAGATCATAGACCGTTTAGCAGGCTCAAGAGTATCCGCAGTTTAGTCACATACACGTATTGCTAGCTAGGTAGCTGATGCGCTAACGTCTGATTAACATTTCATTTGTTGGGATACTGGCTTAGGTGCTACAAGCTCGGAATATCACTATTAGGTCCTGGTTCATTCAGGACGAACCAGTTAAACCCTTGGAGCAGTCTCTGCGTGCCTGTTGTTACGCCTCACGGCGACCACTTTTCTTGCGGAGTAGCAGTGCCGTCTGCAGGCTGAACGTTGTTTGTCATCGCTGCTTTCCTTTCGGACAGCTCATCCCGATTTCTGATCGTGAAACCACTCTTTCTTGCCTGGTCAACCACGAGACCGCTGGAAGGAGTCTCAGGCAAGCATCCCATGATGATGTATCGGAACACACATGGCATATAACATCATTGCAATGTATCCTGTCATCGGGACAAGATATGAATGACGAGTGAATGTCAAGTCGGCCAATGCCCCCTGTGCGGACGGGTACCAAGCCCCACCTCCGACACCCTTATCATCGACTTTGTAAGCTGACAAGCGAGTACAGAATATGGACCTACCATGACTATCAAACCAGACCCCTTTTTTGTGTGTTTACCAAGGTTCTTGGTGCCGAGAGTGAAGATACATGGGTAGCAAATAGACTCGAAGAAGAACAAGCCAAACAAGCACCCGATAGCACCATACCCTGGCAATTGTGAGACCATGAGACAGAAGAAGCTGCAGAAGAAGCCGTAGAGTGCAAGCAAGAGAGCTGGATCGACAAAGTTCAAGATCACCACACTGATGAATCTAGAGTGCAGTGCCCCTTAGGTCATTCTGCCATGCCAATCGTTGACAGAAAACATTACCGTCCGACGGTGAAAGTGACTTGACAAAGGGAGAACATCTGGCTTGCTTTCGACTGGTTGATACCAACTCCTTGATCGACGAAAAAGTTCACGGCAAAAGCAGCAACACCAACTTGCGCTCCACTGCTCTGCATTAGGTACGAAAGAAGCCAAAATATCCGCCAGAGAACTTACACGTAGGCAGTCTGTGCGACAAAACCAAAGACACAGCGGTACTGTTTCCAGAACGGACCTTGGTCGTCCTGCAATCCTGCACCTTGCATCTCCTCGGCAAGGGCATCCTCAGTTATTTCTGGCAGAGCCGCAAAGCTGGAGATCATCCCGAGATGAGAATGGTGAAAAAACAACAACAGACTTACTAGAACAACACGTTGAGAAAAACGCCAAGGCCGGCGACAGCGAGGTAAACCCTACATGAGATCAGTTTTTCAATCGCACAGGAATCAGTGGAACGTGCACACCATTGTACTGTACCAAGGGTTGTTGCGTTTTCGCCCGTGAAGAACCATCGCGATGCAATGAGAGGTCCGGAAAAACTAGCCACTCCTTGAAAGCCTTGACTAAAATTGAGGCGAGCAGCTGCATATTGGGGTGTTCCCAAAACTGAAATGTAGGAGTTTGCTGCGACCTCGAGCGTAGATAGGCCACAACCTGAATTATAATCCGTCCAGAATGACATTCCCACGAAAAGAACGGTTCGCCGTACCGATAATAAACGTGCTTCCGACGAATCCGCCATATTTCTCGAACTTGGCAGATGGCCAAAAGAATATAGCACCGAGCGAATACAGTGCCAAACCGAGATGGATTCCTTTCTTTCTATGCGATCAGCAGCACGGTGGTATCTTCCATGGAATAAGTCACCTTGTATCCAACTCGTTTCATCTGTTCAGGTTCAGCGCCATTATCCAGGCCTGTCGAGATAACAACTCACGAAGTAACCTGCGAATGGTGCCCATACAAAATATGCTCCCTGATACATCACCATTGGGCGATTTTCTGTGTCTACACTCTTCGTTTACTCACGAAATAAGCAAGCTGAAGCATAGTGCTTTGTAGTTTCGTTATCCCGAACACGGTTTGAAAGTGAGCATTAAGGACATCAAGGAGCTAGTGAAGACTGTCATCGACATCGAGCTTCGTGCAGCGCGGTTTAGCACCTACGCCATAAGCGAATCCCCCTGTCAACTTCGTCAAGCTCTTGGTCCTATGGAGCGGGGCCGACACACAACTCACAGGTAAAGAAAAGCGTCGTTACGAGGGCGAATGCGAATGCCCATTGGCGTTGGCTGAGTTCAGATCCTAGACGGCAACACTATGAATGGAACACCATTGAGACCAAAAAACAAGAATTACCTGTCGTTCCCTTGGGAGGTGCCATTTCTTGTGTAATAACGACACCCAGAAAGATGCAGCTTCGCGGCTTATATGTATAGGCTAGAAGCTCCGGCTCCGACACGGCGGGTATGGAGTGGACAATTCAGAATTGGCTCCTACCTGTGTGACGTAAAAGTGCCGCGGACACATGGTACTACGAGCAGAGTCCCTGGAACAAGCAAGTGAGATACGGGATCTAAAGTTGGAGGTGGAGTAAGGTTAAAATAACTAGCGGCGACAAGGCGACCATGCGGACAAGCCATTTGGTCCGTTGCCACCTGAGCGAAGTACGGCACTTTACTCAGGTGACTAGCAATGATCAGGCAATTGAGATCTGAACTCGACTCTTTAGCCACTGAGAGTCGAGCGAATGCCAAAACCTGCGATTGGCCTGCACCGATCGAACTGCGAGTGAACTTTGAACCAGTCGGTAACCGAGACCGTAGAAGCCATGGTAATGCCAATCATCATCGCCATCATAAGCACTTGACGAATGATGTGTTCAACGGGTAGCTTGGCAATGTCGTCACTGGCAAACTTTGTCGTGAGTACTGTAAGTCGTCAGGAATCGGTGCTCACAGCTCGGATCAAAAGACCTACGCTGAAATAAAACGACACTACCCAACAGAGGGTCGCAGAAGGTGGAGACTGAGGGTGGCACGACAGTTCTGGACCACAGTGAGATTGGGCGGATCGGCCCCACCACATGTAAGCGTTCCCCCACGTATCCCCTCGAGACACGCTTGCAATCAGCCCTAGCCTCGGGATGTCTTGCCAGAAACAACTTCCATTGCAGAATCCGACACCGATCCTGACCCGCTGGATGGTGCTACTCGTGACGCACCCGAGTTGGGTCTGATTGTTCGTACTGACTTTTCCGACGAGGCTTCTTGGGAGACGTTTTGTGCACGTCTTCAGGACAGCGAAAAAGAACTTACCCTAAATGATGTCGATGAGGACACGTCGAAGCACAATGATGTGGGTGGCGGCGATCAGGACGGCAGTGGTGACGAAGACGAGGACCAAGACGTTCCCCAGGAAATCTTCCATGTCATCAACCCATCTTCCGTGCAGGAGCGCGAGCTCCTGACCAACATCTCGAACTTGTCGGTTTTGCGTCTTTTCAATGATGTTGACATTCGCCCATCCCCAACCCCCCCTCATGGCACGAAACGTATCAACCCCCCGAACAGGCTCGTGGACTATCATGGCTGGCAAGAATGCTACCAGGGTAAGAATGTATGGGTATATGACACAAAGTCGAACGCCGATCAATGCGTGCGCGTCGTTAGCCAAAGCGGAGATGTGTATGGCACAGCGACGTGAGTTCCATAGGTTCCCACAAATTCTGTGCAACTTATCCATCATGTTAAAGAGGAGACAGCTGGCGGGCACGAGTGTCGCATATCTGCGAGCTTCAGGTCATCTTGTCCTCTGGAGCTATCAAGATTGATTTCGGAGGACTTGATCGCTGGGACTTTGACGAGAGGAGACGCAACGTGACGGAGGCTGAGAGAGAATAACACGCAATGTCTTTACAAGAAAATGCAAAATTGAATATGTTCACAGAAGGTACCTTTCCATTACGATTTCACTCACAGAATCCGACAAATTATGGGCATGTCATGGATTATCATCCCAATATATGACAGTATCGCTCGCGTGTGTTTGTAGAAACCGGATCAGCACCAGCTGGTGCCGCCATGGCGCATCAACCTCAGGCTGACAAGGTTGAAGCAGTACTGTCGTCGAAGCAGACCTTCAGGTACGTCATAGCAACTCAACCAGTCAAATTGACAGTATAGATACAAACTCGAATAGATCTCATTTTGTTCATGGACAAAATGTCCCCACGATCGCCATGTTCGAGACTGAGATTGTAATGATTTGGCATGCCAACCAAGGTAAAGACGATACACACGCCAATATTCTCCCATAGGGAATTTTAAGCACTGACGGTCCAGACACGGACGAGATTGTCCGTGAACCCCCCAAACAATGTCTGGCCGTCTGCAGACCATGCGATCGACACACATTCAGGTTCCCGCGAGTTAGCGCCAACGTCTACGAATTCCGGTTTGAGCTCGTCGACGATGGATCTAGAAAAAGGGTTCACAGGGAACTCCGGATGAGTAAGGTGAGTAACATACTTGCTCTCCAGATCAAAGATTTTGACACAGCTGGCAGTGGCAGCGCACAGCCAGTAGCGGTTCGGAGAGAACACGAGCGCATTGACAATGTCACCGGCCTCAAGCGAATAGAGATGCTTGCCCTCGTTCAAGTCCCAAAGCATGGTAATACCATCCTTGCCACCTGATGCGGCCAAGGAACCATCGGGGGAGACAGAGACCGTGTTAATGTAGCCAGTGTGCCCGTAGTGATTTGTCTTCAACTTAAACTTGGAGAGCTCCCAAACCTGTATCATGAATAAGAATGCGTGATACAACTACAAAAGGTCAGTGATGTCACCTTGACCACCTTGTCCCAGCCACAGGAAACGATGACGGGGTTCAAGACGTTGGGACTAAACCGCACACATGATACCCTGTGAACAGACTCAGGACGGCGCGACAAGAGACGTGAGTAATCACGTGCCACTCAGTATGGCCGTCGTCCTTGATATTGTATTTGCACTCTCCGAGGGTATTCCAGAGCTTGATGGTCTTGTCACGGGATCCAGAAACGATTTGTCTGTTGTCAGCGCTGAAGCTGACGGAAAGGACGTCTGAATTGTGGCCGACAAATCGACGGGTAGTTTGGCCGGTGTTGAGGTCCCAGAGACGGAGAGTGTGATCCCAGGATGCAGAAAGGGCAAACTGGCCATCGGAGGAGATGACGATATCAGATACGAAATGGTTGTGTCCATGTAAGATACGTTTTGGAAAGCCATACGTGTCTTCGTCACGGGTCAATTGCCATACGATGATAGTCTTGTCTGTGGGCGATGTGGTCGATCAAAACACGAAACGGAGTGAACTGCAAAGCAAGACAAATACCACGGGATGCAGTGAGGATCATGTCTGGGTTCTCTGAGGAGGTCGCAATGGCGGTGATCCAGCCCTTGTGGCCGGACAGCGAGCCAAGGAAACGCAGTGATTCCGCCATCGTTAGTTACAAATCGCTCCGTGTCGACGTCGCGTACGATGACGGTCCGCGTGACGTTACAGCCACCGTAACTCAAACTGTATAGTTTCTCGGCTGTTCCCGCTCACTGCCCACCTGCTCGCATTCCCACGATCTGTTCACGTCCACTACATGTTCTCCATGTGAGTATCTCCTCAACTTTACTTGTATGATGTTATTTCTTCGATATTTGCTACTTCAGAGGGCTCGTCCCGATGAGACTATTTTCCACCAAGATCTCTGACTTTTTTTGTTCTGCGACCCCAAGTAGTTTTTGCTGACCACCCTCTGCAACAGCACGTAGTTACCTTACAACTCGTCCTTTGTACATGTGCAATCTGGCCTGCAGGCGAGCTGGACCATTTATATTGTCACCTTACAAATCGACCGACAGGGTACTCTCGCCCTGATGCTTTGAGACGGGTACCCATCCGTATTTGTTTCTCTGGAGTCTGCTAGTGCATCTGTATAGCATCCGGCCTTTGAGCCGGCCTCTACCTCCACACTCTCCCAACTTGGCTGCTTTCCATCACCTTCTTGTGGACAACCATGACCTCGAATCGACAGCGGACGCCAGTCATTAGTGAGTATGCTGGTTTTCATGGTGTACCAGGTTTTAACGCTAGGTGGAGTCGACGCAGATCCCGGTGTAGACGATACTCTTGCTATGTTCGATCTTACATATCTTATTGGATGTCACAGTTGTTGATTCAGCTGTCCAGTCTATTGGCACTTGCCTCCCCTGAGCTTGAAATTCTTGCCATCATAATCACTTTCGGTGTGTGACCTGCGAGCTTGTCAGCGAAATGTAACCTACGTTCAATCAAGGCAATACGGATGTCCATACGGCATAGTGGGTCGTTTAGCTACTTGCTCGATGTTTACTCAACGTCATGATTCACCGATAGCGCGAATATTTATAAGCTGTACCAGGCTGTTGGTCGTCACATTATTGCACACCCAGAAGATAAAGAAAGGTTCCCGAATTATTCCCCAAATGTGCCGCCAATCCTTGCTCTTGGCCCTCAGGGCCCACTTCGCGGTGACCGCCACTTTGCTAAATATTTCCATGGAACGTGAGTTCCTTTACTCGAAAAGGCATTGTAGACTTCCTTACTGTTCTACAGAGACGGTCTGAGCAATATCACCGAACGTCATCCCGACCTCAATGTCTCCTCTCATAAGCTTCATCATTTCGATTCCAACTTTGTTGTGTCAACGAAATCCGCAACTGACGTCGCTTTGGATCTTCTCAAATCACGGGCAGAGAGGAGCATTACATACATTGCTCTCGGACCCCCAACGAACCTTGCTATCCTCAACCGTGACCACCACCAAATTTTAAGAAGTCGAGTTGGCCGAATTATTATGATGGGCGGCGCCTTGGATGTCCCAGGAAACACGACTCCTGTTGCAGAGTGTAAGACATTGTTTACCAATCCATCTCAGGATCCATTTATCTGACATTCACAGTCAATTTTTTTGCTGACCCGTTCGCGGCAAAGGACTTACTCTGCCCGATGACACCAGGAACTGGTCTCCCACTAGAACGTGTCCTGTTGGCTACATTGGATGTGACGACTCCGCACGAGTTGTCTTTTCCACTCTATATCCAGCGCATTGACGCTGCATTTGATTCCACCCGGAAGCCTTCAAACGGCTCAGGCAAAGCACCCTTGACCCACTTTATAAGCTCGATCTTGGAACGCGTGCGAGAAGTTATGATCGTGTTTGGGAAGGATGCCGTGGAATTGCATGATGTGGTCGCTGTTTGGTGTGCTATTGAAAACCCTCCGGAGACTGTCGTCAAGGAAAATGCCTTGCCGAGACTGTCGCCTGGCTGGGCTGCCGTCAAACGCAAGTTTGACATTGAAAGGTGCGGGTTAGTTTTGAAGCGATTGGTTATGAATTAATGCATGCACCCAGGACCGGTGAACTCACGCGTGGCATGTTGGTTGTAGATCGAAGGGGAGACGTAACGGCATACGCACCCGGTACCAACCGATCCGAAATGCAGAGCATTCTAGAGGAACCCCATCAGCTTCATGACCTATCGGAGGCTGCGGTCTTCCCTGCTTTAGTCGTGATGGAGAGTGAAGGACTCAAGGAGGGTCCCGATGAATGGTTAGGTCACCCGACGGTGCACGACAGTGGTAGTATTGTTGGGTCGATGGATGTACCTTGTGTCGTCAGCACACCGGGGAAGGACGCGCTCTTGCAGTTGTTAGCAGAACGTTTATGGGGTGCAAACTGACTAGATAATACTTCAATGTATCCTGTTTCACTTGACAACCCTTCAAGTTGTCGGCCACAAGAGGCGAAGTAGAAAAAGTACACGGACGGGACAGGTTTATAACGTCGCTCCAAGTACTTTCGCCGGCACGCCCAGGCGTCTCGGTGGGGCAAATGTCCACTATGTGGCCTTATCCTGGTGCCGCTCACTGGCCAGCAAGACCAGTATGAAGAGGCTTATTGGTTCTTTTGTCATGGCAGTCCCCTTCATGCGTACACAGCAGGTTCCCTTTAGGCGGCGACCGCTAAGAATGGATGGCAAGGATATTACTTCATGGACGCACGAGCCTGCGACATGCTCCTCGGAAAGAACTTGCACGAGTTGGCCGAGGTGCTGATCGTCGATAAACTCAGCAAAGATGTGTTACCATTCGAACTTGTGTCAACCACATGGACGATGTAAAGGAATGTGGGATGCGCGATGGGGTAAAGTTAGGTTGCGGCGCCAAACAGGTAAGAACCAAAGGCGAAGGCTTGAGATCAAGACCGAAGGGGTGAGGCAACAGGGGAAGAGAAATGATACAACATACAACACGTGTAACGAGGGTGGTCGAGACTGGGTATGCTACATGAATTGAGTATGCAAAAGAGGTCGAACGCCCGCAACCAACTTGCTAGGTACAGCCGATTAGCCTCACAGATCTTGAATGTCGTACGGATGCCGAACAAGTTCGTCATAAAGCTCTGCAGGCAGATCTCGAACCAGTGTGACAGCTATCCCAATGACTGGAATAGCTTCGAGTGGAGGAAAGGTTCGCAGGAGGCGCATAGGACTGGAAGGAACAGGATGAGCTTGCTCTACAAGTGATAAAAGGAGGTCATACCTCGGCGAACTCATGACTTCTTCTCGAATGAGCAGTAGTTGTGCGATAACACACAACACATTTAAATGTACACCAAAAGCCAGAAGAAAGTCCCACAACATCAGGACTTGGTCCAGAGGAGGTGTGCATGCGCACAAGGTAAGGACAGCTGCAAGAAATTGTATTCGTTGAAAGATTCTGGAAAACACGGGTAACAAAATACGGACATGGGAAGGCATAGATTTCAGCAGCGAGGTTCTTCATTCGAAGATAAGCGAAAAGCTCGGGGTCTACTATTTTCAGACATCGGTCCAGGAGCTGTGAAACGTGTCCGTTTGTTGGGTGTCCTTATATAATGACGACTAACAGACCTTGAGACCTCTGTGCACCCCTTCTAGCGTTGGCTGCACATACAGGGGACACGATTCTTCGATAAATTTGGCGAAACAGAAAAATGCTTCAAGTTCCGAAGGCATCGTGTACAGAAATGGGGCAGCAAGTACGTTCATTCCTTGGACGTATGTAAACCCAAGCTGTTGTGTCTCCTGGCGGTCTGTAACTCAATAGTTGAGTGGTACAGTCAAATCAATGAGGAAATTTGGCAACGCACCATGATTCCGCCATACGAAAGCATCTAGGAGTCGTACGAGCATGTCTTCGCGGACTCGTTCCTTGAAACCACGATCCGTCGCGAGAGTTCTTCACAGAGTTGAGCTGTGTGCCACTGCAGTCAACGGTGAACTTCACCTAAAGGTATCATTCCTGATTTTCTCCCGAACTTCACATGGACCACGAGAGACGTATTGTAAAAATGTCTCAGCCGAAATGTCATCGACCCGCAGGAGAATTTTCCATGTTCGAGGACGAAGAGTGGAATCCTACATGAGAAAGGGATCGGCGAATGTCTGGCATGTCCATTGCTACGTTGGCACGAACTATTTTGGAGGGAATGCCCTCGACAAGAATCATGCGTCTGAGCTTCTTCAGTCCTTCATCCGCATCTCCAGACCGTCTAGACTTTGATGACTTGTGTTGACTCAGTATCTTACTGAATGAATGGGCTGCGGTCGCTGCTGTCTGATCTTGTGGTGGGGACATGGTCGTGGTCGTGGTGTTGTTGAAAGTCTTTGGTGACAATGCACTCTTATTCGCCTCCACATCGTCATCGCGCGTGTCGTGGATCTCACAGCGGCCGGATCCCACTAGGGGGGTTTATTCGCAGCAGAGGTCCGCTATTAAAGCCAGAGCAAAGCTGACTACAGAATCAGATGGATGTTACGTTCACCTCGTCTGGCGCGATGAGCCGCGCACACTATGCCCTCGTCCGCAAAGTTGAAAACGCAACCACCCCTCACGCCGCTGATCAGATTCTCCTGAACGAGTTTGATGTCATACGACACAATCTCCAGCAGCCTCATCTGTCGATTGTACGTAGCCCCTCTGAACCGATGCAAGTGTCCTTCAGGCTAGGCTTTTGTAGAAGCAATGCAAAGAATACTTGGTCTTAATTCTATATTGTGCAATGTCTCTGTCCACTGTCTATCCTGGCGACCTGGAGTTTGCCTTTCCGCATGCTGTAAATCTTGCGGAGCTTGGTGAGTCTCCAATGGACAGGAAAATTGGTGCGTGTCAGCACTCGTCATGTCCAGCTGCTCGATTCACCTCCTCAGGTTACGTCTTCTGCATAGAACTAATGCCTCCGAACCACGAACTTCATCTCATGTTGGTGAACACGTTACGCAAGGTAATCGCCATTGTTGTCGAGTTTTGGGATCCTATCTCACGGGCCCTAGGACCTGGAAAGCAGCTCTGTACCTCGAATATGCCTCGCTCTTGATGTGCTCACACAAGTTCCTAACGAGGATGTCATCCCTGCCGTCGATACGCGCCTGCAGACCCTTCTTCAGCACAAGTCGTAAGCAGCACCATTAGTTTTACCTCGATCGGTGGGTTTCAAGGCCGTGGTTCCAGTGTCACTGTGCGGCGTCGTGCCCTAATGGCGTATAATACCCTTTTCCAACATGATGCGGAACGTCTGGCACGATTAGAAGACGTGGTACAGCGTCACCTACAGGCTGAGCCTCTCGGGATTGTATCAATGTCCACAATCGCGGGGAAAGTGCGTGGATTGTGTGTTCATCCTCCCAGTTCTGACCACATCTCGAAGCTCAAACACTCGAAACCCCTAGAGAAGCTTCTTAACTCTCAACTCCAGCACCAATACCGCGAGTCCAATGAATCCAGCCTTGCGTTTAGCATCATGCGCACACTTTGCAAAGGCGAGATGAAGTCAGTGCGCCGGTCGCATTGCTCTGCAGTCCGAATTAACCCACTGTCAGGCTAGAGGTAGGGAGTATCCCCATCGTCTTTGATATCATAAAGCACGCATCTAAACTTCCGATGCGAGGTAAGAGCACACGTTCTATAGTTGCAACGACTGAGCGCAATATAGCCGTACTTCGTGACGCCTTTACACTCTTGTCGACCGTCAGTCCAGAGGTTCTCCGCCAAACTCAGTTGTCATCCGTTGCCGTCACTAGCATCCGCCACTTTCTGTCTTCTAGGGATCCAAACGACTTGCATTTGTTTGTTTCTTGCCTGGCTTGTCTCGATCCGAGTATTTGGGCAGGGACAGACCAGAACACTGTAGCCATTTTGGACGAATGGGAGGTTCAGGGTATTATGAAGCTTCTCGATTCGCCAGATGGGTTGATCAGAAAGATGGTGGCTTACCTTCAAATCGCATTAATAGGCGAGCTGACAGTTTCGCCTTTAGACACTCAAGATCCTCTATTCTGTCGATCCAATTATCGTGGAGACGTACTATTCGCAAGCCCTGCATAACCTGTCACCACACCTCTCTCTTTCCGACAAAAACGAGTCGGTTTCGCGTCTGCTCGAAATTATTGACCTGCAGGACGCGGATGACATAGACCAGTATGCAAGACGTCTGAAAGACCTCTTTTCGGTGATTGAAGGGGACGTACACGGCTCGACAGAATATCTTCCAGTCCTTGATCTCAGTGTCGAGCGGATCCTGAATGGCATCCGAGAAAGTGCGCTTGACTTCTTGTACGATCCACCTTGCCTGACATTCTCGAAGGAGAAACTTCTTCTCGGATATCGTGTGTCACAGCGCTGGCCGTGTGTCTGACAGAGCCAGAGGTGCGCGTGGGTCCAACCTTGATGGTTTTGATTTCGGCCCTCGTAAGCGAGTACTGTGGCAAGGTCTCAGTATCGCCTGCGGATATGCTCCGTGGTATAGCAACAAGATTGGGATCTTACGGTCGTGAGTGATCTACCTGTGCATACTTGGACAAGGTTAACACTGGCCCCTTCCCAAGCATCCGTTCAAGACGCGTGCTTACTAACGATGCTGAGACTAGCTGCCGAGTGCGACAAGGTTCCTGAAGAAGTTACGGCTGCTGTCCGCCGGTTGTCGCAACACGCCGGCACACATCTCCGAAGAGTAAATCCGGACATTGAGAGCGTGCACCGTCCCGTATGCTGACCGTTTGATGTCAGAGATGTGAACAGTTCTTATCGCTATCTACCCAGCGACGCATTCTTACTGATATCGTTTCCGGGGCATTGTCATCGTCCGTGAGTTGACATATTGTTAGCCGCAGCTAGGAATCATTAACATTTGACAAGCTGCCGGACTTTCACTTGGCGTTGACGAATTATCAGTCAAGTGCCAACGCCACATCCTCACAGTCCACCCGAACTACGTCTGCAGGCAAGGATTTGTTGGACCTCTCACCATCTCGAGGGGCGGTTGCAAGGAAGTTGAGATACGAGGCATACGCCGCGCCGGAGCCTGTTCCTAGCCTCAGGTATCTCTCTAGCCCTCGGCGATCGAAGGGTTCAGTTTCAAGCCCAGAAGGCAGTACAAGAAGCTTATCTCGCACAAGCGACACGCCCAATTCATTAAATGAGCTAGCCAAGACCATTACACCGGGAGAACTGACACTGGCCGCGACGCAGAGCCCCCTTGATGCAGCCGAGGTACGAGCCACTCGGACCGTCTGTCAACAGATGCTCGAACAGAAACAGACAGGCACGATACTTGAGCCCCAGGATGACCTTGTTTGTTTAGTTGCCCTGGCAAATGATTCTCTGGTCTGACTAGGTACGACAGGCATCCCGAGCTGACCTTATAGCGCTTGATTCCCTGTTCATTTCTGAACCTGAAAAAGAGGACACTGATTTCAAGGCTGCATGGGAGTCGATGGAAAAGGCAAATGTCCGAGGGTGGTGCGAGGCGCCGTTGGACAGGATCGTACGGCTATTGCAATCGCTGCAGTATCGGATGAGAGTGATTGCTACCGACCAACCACCATTTGAAGGTATGAATCGTCTGGTGGGGAACATCCGGCTTACTTCCTGCAGGCGAACTCAAGGTGCTCGTGCAGGGTGCAGAGCCTGGGCAGTACGCTACACTACGACTGCGGGAAGGGGACGACGAGAGCTGTCTGTGGCGCCTGCGCTGTGAGGACGTGGAGCTGCGTCGGTCGATCAAGCGGGTGATGGACGATACTTAATTGGCGTGGGAATATCGAAATGTATAATCGGCCGAGACTTTTTCTTTCTTTCTTTTCTTGCAAGGATCTCTTTCGATCTCTTCTGACATTTCGAACAAATCTATGATCTTGTACTCGCAACGATTCAGGTCGGTCGTTTCATCGCAACTTCCTACTCAAAGCTCATCGTCGGTGTAGCACTCCCCGCCTCATCCTCCACCCTCATCGCTTCGTTCCACTGGTCCCATCTCCCGTCGACACTGACCGTCCTCCTTGATTCCTTCTCTCGCTAATGGGATAGCTGCCCAACCACAAATGATCTACTCACGCATGAACCAATTCGTCTTTCGCCCCGCCAGCCGTCCTCCCTCCCCTTCCACTCCCCCCGACTTGCCTGTCGTCAGAGAGCGAACTCGATCTCTCACCAGAGTCCCTTTCAATCTTAGGCGCTCTTCTCCGACGCTAGTAACTTCTCCCACTCCCCTCATTCGAGATGGATCGTATCTGGAAGCTCTCAGTTTACGACTAAATGAAGCTGTGTCCAAGGCGCTCGCTCAGCCACCCGGACCTTCCCAACCGACTGAACTAGTCGGCGGTAGACGCCGGATTCCAGCAGGTCGTGGACGTACCCTGGGTAAATTGATCGCCTCGTACGTTGCAATCAGGTCTACTCTACCTTCTCCAGTAGGCTCAATGACTCGTCAGCGAATTACAAACGGCACGTGACAACAAACCGTTGCATAAAGCTATCTTGCGTGCCCTTCAGAGGCCTCTATCTGTTCTCTTGAGCAATCTCTCAGCTCTTCTTCTACCCCTTCTATCATCTCCTGCATTTCTTCAGCCATCAGCACCCACTCTCCAGATGCCATCTCCAAACGCCACTCAACTCCATGCACTGGCCATCGCGGACTTTGCTGGAGAACTCCTTTCGAATTTTGATGATATGGCACTCGGCGCCGACACCGATAGTCGTGGGGACGGACTGCAGGTCATTCGCACTGGACTCGTTTCCCTCATCAGCCGCGTCGTCACCCCATTGATTGCAGGAATCAAGGAGGTATTAGTCCCCCTCGTTGACGCATTGGAGATCCCCACAAAGGGCCTTCCTCACAAAGTCAAGGGATCCGTTCACCCTTCTATCGTTGCGCTTCAGACTTCCATTCCCATCTACAGTCGCGCACTTGCACGTTATGCAAGCACTCTCTACTCACATACGTTGATCGCTTCATTCTTGATTTCTATCGTGTGGCGCGCGCTTGTCGCGTTATCACACCGTCAAGTCGTATCCCAAGGTTCCACTTCTGCACCCGGTCTTTCTGAGAAAGGCCAGTATACAAACTACCCCAAGATCCTGTCGGTCACTTCTCCCACTGGACTCTTCAACCTCAAACGTGGCTGTTCGCACCCAACATCACCTGTAACTGTGTCAGGAGCGGCAACCGATGCAAAGGCGCTGTACGAAATATTCTTGCTCTTTCCTCGCCCAATTCACACCCAAGTTGCTCGCGAGGCAGTGGACGAGGCCTTTGGTCATTTGGGAGCATTGGCGTCGTTGCTCGAGATCGCCGATGACCCATTCTTTGTGGTCAACAAGACAGCGGAGGAGATTACCGATGAAATTCACAGGGTCACGGATGAACTTCCTACTTTGATCGCTCTTCCGGTGTTGATGCGTATGCAGTATTTCGGAAGTGCCCTTGGTCCTCGATCTAACACTGTGACCTCATATCTGGACATCCCGGAAGATAATTACCGCAAAGACTTTCTGGCAGGCTTTGGGCGTGCAGAACAGTGCAGTCCTGTTGTCGTGCAACGGATCTTGGAACAGGTTTACCCAAAACCTGTCGTAGAATCCTTGGAGTGTTTTGTAGACTGGCTGGAGACCCGCCTCAGCCAGGATGAGCATTGACTCTATGGACCAATAGATGTGTGTCATGATGTTGCGATTCACACCGCATACCTTGTTACAATGGTTTCCGTTCATCTCGTATTTATGACCTCGTGGTGCACCTTGAAGACATCCTTTATTTACGTGAACATATCTAGCTCCTGGGCTTTTGTTTTTAGAGTTGAAAGTTTTCCAATAGATGTCAGCACATTGTCAATCGTGATACTGTGTGGATTGCTTTGATTCAAGTAGTTCTTTGGCAAGCTTGGAACTGAGTACTGATCTCTGAGGATCCGAAGTCCAACTTGTTCGGAAACGCTCCGAGTCGATTGCTTCGGTGGTCGCGCGGAACATTGCTTGCAAGCATCGTCCACCTACTCGGACGCAGAGACCGCACTGGTCCAGAATACCAGAAATCGAAACGTCCATATGCATGTTCGTCCATGTTATCCACATCCTTACCGACGCGAACCAAATAGTAGCCCGTGTTGTTGTGACATTGCTAAACTGAAAAAGGTCGAACGAAAAGGCATTACTGTCGGCAGTGTGCGACGCCAGCCACGACGGTCGTGAACTCGGGCTCGTTCGGGGGATCCTACCCCACGATTTACTTGTTTCCGGCGTAGCGCTTCGTCATAGCCAGATGATACGCCGGTCGCAAAGGTCCCCCGTAGTATAGGGGCGCCGGTTCTGCCCGCCAAGGTCGACTCGTTAGATGCCTTGTCGTGCATGCACAAGGACCAATCACGCGATCGAGGTGCTCGTTCTCATGTCGTCCGAGTCCAGGGGACGAATGTTGGCTATGCGGGCGCAATTACCAAAAAAAACCCATTCGAAAGCCGTGTAAAGTCTCAAGGACTTTGAAGGACTTGGCAGTGGCATTCGCATCCTGAAGAAAAAGGCAGACGAGGCGTCCCGCAAAAATCCAGACGTCACGGGTCCGATCATGACAACGTCCGCAAGGACGGCGGGGATCTGAAATCTACAACCAGGCTGCAGTAGGCAAGGATGTGGGGTTCTTTATGCAGCGCGAGGTGATGTTTTTCTGCCTGCTTGCGAGACGGCGATGTACTTTTTGTCCACCCGCTCGCACCGGCTCCGCGGAGGATGACTGTATTGCCGTTCCCGTCGACGATTTTCGTTCAGAAAACGTGCCACGGCTCAAAGGTGCGATGGGGATACATCCGCACCCTTAACTTGGACCATACAAGGACATGGACGGGGGGGGGATTTAAAACAGATGGGTTTCCGCTCACCTTGCGTGAGCATGTTCATCGCGGACGCAAAATCACAGGGGTGCACGGGCGCGCGGAGCGAGTGTTTCTTTCCATTCCCTAAATCTACAAAACGAAATTCGTGTGAGAAAACATTGGACAAGGGCTAAATAGAGTGGCAGGATGGAGTGACCCGATGAAGTGTGTACAAGTCCACGTTATTGGAACGGAATGAGGGTATCGTGGTATTGAGTGAGTCGTAAAATGCAGAGGGGGTCGGAACATTCGGTTGAAATAGATACCACAAACAGTCCCTCTCAAAAAAATAACAATGTGGTTGGTTGCGTTGAATGTCGTGGATATATCATGCAAGATGACGTCCCCATTATTTAAGCGCTTATCTGCGAAAAGAGACAATGTGTTCCGCGGATCTGGGAGTTCTCATCGTTCGAGAAACTTGAACAAGTCTACCCGGTTAGGGACCCTGGCTCGCGGATCTTCCTCGACGCCCGGGATCTCGCCGTGCCTGGAAAGATGGTGCCAATAGAGTACGTCTCCTCCCCTGAGCTTGCGAGGGTAGGGCTCTGGCGTTGTCATTGGCAGTGTCTGAGACATGTGATTATGTGGAAACGGAGATTGCAAACGGGGGTGAGGAGATCGACGAGGGGAAGAGGGAGAGATGGGGGGGAGGTCAGGGGAAGACTGAAGAGAAGAGGGAGACACATCCGGCGAGTCCAATTGTGGAGAAAGGAGATAGTCGGAACCCGGGGACGGAGATGAAGTTTGGAGCGGGTAGAAGGGCTGCGAAGGGACAAAACTACTGGGCCGCCGATGTGGAGTTACGCCGGCAGAGTGATGAGCGGGAGGGTATGCAGGCGCAAGTGGGGGTGGAGATGAAGGGGGAGGGGGAGGAGGAGGGTTGGGATATTCGATGGGCAAGACACCGGGTTCATTGGGGATATGGTGCCGCTCCGAGGCAATGATTTCGCTCGAGTGGAAAACGAACCTGTGGCCGTTGGTCGCACGGTTTGTTGCGGATATGGAGGTGGTGCACTTGGAACACTAAATGAATCAGGGTCAGAGGGGCGCCTGAAACAAGCCAGAATCAATCTCACGGGGATGACGATCATGTAACCAACAGCGGCGCCACAAGTGTGGCAACAGAGAGTCTGGGTAAGGCACTCGCAGGTGCGTGGTGCAGATGAAGCAGAGAAGGGACGGCAAGGGGGTGGACGGAGGGCATCGGGATTTGTGGAGTACGCGGAACAGTTTACAGGGAGGGCGTCGGTGGAGAAAAGGGAGACGTTAGGTCTAAGTAAGAGTACAGCCTGGGGGGAAGGGTTGTGTTTGTTGGGAGGGTTGTGACGATCAAAGGACTTGCCTTCATGCCACGATTTGTGAGGAATGTGCCACAGGAGCGACAGTCGAGGATCCAAACTCTGTGGACGAGCTGTGGGGGTGGCGGGGGAGGAAATGGAGCGATTGGGGGCTGCCAGCTGGGGAAAGGGTGATGGTGAGGGGCGTCATGGTAGGGGTTGTGACTGGGGTCGAAATGAGCGTGCGGGTAGTCTGGATGTAGGCGGGGGTAAGGATTTGAAGGGGGAGGGGGCGAGAAGGCGAGGGCGGGCATGCTGGGAGAGAGATGAATGTCTGGCCTGGGAGGGCGTCACTTATAACTTGGGACGACGATCCCTCCTACTTCTATTAAGTAATCATCGGATAAGCCCGCCCCGGCTATCTGCCTTGTCCATGGCCCACGACAACATTTCGCTCCTCACCCGGTCCCACACCGCCATCGCGGCGAAGAAACGCACAAAGCATGGACAGATAAAGGAGATCGTGTTTGATGAAGACGCGCGGAGGTGGGTGTTGCGTGTGCACATGCTGCAGCGACCGACCGACCACGGCAGAGCGTTCTTGACCGGGTTCCACAAGCGCAAGGTCGCACGACGCGAGCAGGCGAAGAAAAAGGCACAGCTGAGAGAGAAGCAGGAACGGCTGGAGACGCGGCGAGAGGTGCGATTTCATTTTACATCCGCTTCCGCCTTTCACAGTGCCGCAGCACCGTCGCGCGCTTGCGGAACGGGCCGCACGGAATGCCGCGCAGGTGGAGAGTGCATACGGGGCTATTGGAGGTACGGGAACGCGGTTCCTCGTGTGCCGTGCTGATCCGTGCAACCGACAGACGAGGTAGAGAGGGAGGAGGAGGAGGCGGAGAGGGAGGAAGCGTACGAGGGCGAGGAGCAGCTGGCGACGGTGACGGTGATCCACGATTTCGATGTGCAGGAGGAGGAGGAGGCCGAGCGACGGCGGGACGGACGGAGGAATCGGCGTAGTTTGTAGGTATCCGGCCGGCTTCTTCCGGCCTTGCTGTTGTACGATGAACTCGCTTTACACGCTCGGAACGCGACAAACCAACTCCCTCTTCGCCGACCTCGAACGTCTCAGAAATGGCGACAATTCCGCCTCACTCATAGGTCCGTGCACCCCCTCAGGCCTCCGTTCTCGTCCTCATCCTCGGCAGGCCAGATATCCGCTTCCCTTGCTGCCATGCAGCGCACCATCGAGGACTATGACGCCATGACAAAGAGAGAGATCATCAAGGCAAAGCAGGAAAAGGGCCAAATGTCCGTCCCACCCTTCTCCCCCTTCTTCCCTTCTCACGAAGCCCTCAGGCGCGTTCAAAAGTTTCGTGCAGACTATACGGACCTAAAGAGCCAGTTTGATCGCATAAAAAGCGAGGTATCCATCTCCGTCTACTTGTCTTCCCTCCCATAACCTCTTCCATAGCGGGCTGCCTCGCAGCGCAATGATCTCCTCGGCACACCGTCCGCCGTCCATTCCCCTTCTGCAACGGACGCACGAAGACGCTTTGCACCATCCAGCCATCTCAACGCCTCCTCCTCACAACACTCCGAGTCTCCTTTCCGAACACCGACGGCACTCCCAAATTCCACCCTCCGCGACCATCACGCCCTCCGAGAACATTCCTTTATCCAAAGCACAGAGGCAAGCCTCGACGATTTCATTGCCCAGGGTCGCCAAGTGCTGGACAACCTCGTCGACCAGCGCAACGTGTTAAAGGGCACCCAGAGACGTCTCCTCGATGCGGCAAACACGTTGGGCCTCAGTCGTGACGTAATTGGCTGGATCGAACGACGCAGGTAACCATCCCTTGTCCTCGTCTCGGGGTCTCGTTGACTTGCTTTCAGCACACAAGACATGTACATCTTTCTCGTCGGTGCAGTCGTCACCTTTGCCTGTTTCTTTTTGATTTGGGGGTATCTGGGCTAGTCTACCGTGTCCTTTGTACCTCGTGTCCTTTCTCCGATTACCAAAAAAGGATACTCGACTTTGTGTGCTGGCAGCCATGCCTACTGGTGCCTCCAGTTCCGGGTACGACTACACGGAGGGTGCATCTCCCATTGATATAGATGATGCCGTCGTACAACGCTCCCAAGTTCGCAGAGATTCCCTGTACGGCGGCCCAGACGACGCCGACCGCGCAATGTTCGATGGCCCAGGTCACACCGCGGTACCTTCCAGCGTCTCAAGGATGCCCTATACCGATCGAGGCATGGCAATCAGACGAAGCTCGGAATGGTCTAGGAGAAGGAGTGAGGACGGTGCCGCAGGCTCAATATCTGGCAGGGCACAGGGAAAACGCAGGATGAGTACGGACAGTCGCATGTCACAGGGATCTGCGGTGAGCGGAGAAGAGGGAGAAGAGGAAGCGTCCCTGGTCGGGAGGCAACCGAGGCGTTCATCCTCGCCGACAATCAACAGGGCCTCCGTGTTCGAAAACATCGCTCAGTTGTTCGGCAGAGGTGGAGCAGAATCCTCGACGCGTCGGGCATCCCTCTCTCGCTCCATCTCGCCTTCCCGACGTTCAAGACGCAGCAGGCTCTCAGACGCAGGGTCTGAATATGCCCTCGAGTCCGAAGACGAAGGCGAGGAACGCTGGGGCTATTCCTCGGGAGAAGAAGACGACAGCGCAGAGTCCCATGCCTCACGAATATCCAGCCCAGTCGACTTTGGCTCAGAACCGCCATCTCCCACTCGACATTCTCATCTCCCGTTATTCTCTTCGGATCCGATCTTCGGGGACGAAGTTCGCATAGAAATAGACGCCCCTTTAGAGTCCCTAGATCCACCTCCACCAGGGCCTCCCAGCAGACAGACAATATACGTCGCCGACGAAGATAGCACTCTACGGTTCGTAGGTTACGAAGTCGTACTTTGGCGTCAATGGATCTGGCGGGCCGCAAGCGTGTTGACATTCGGGATGCTCGCGCTCCTAGGCCACTGGCTACCTCGCATATGGCTTCGGTGGGTAGTTCGTGAAAAGGGTTTCAAGGATCTCAAACATGGCTTCGTGGCCATCGAGGTATGTGTGTGTATCCTGCATGAAACGCACTTGTCCGTCACCACGTCCCAGTCTCCACACAGAGATATCACGCTATTTCCCGTCAAACGAATCACATACCCTTACGAGCGGTCCACTGTCTTTCCTAGCACTTCACCGGACTCGAATGGACGGATTCGGAAACTCTCCATGTCTTCGAGATCAAAACCGAATGGTGGCAATGGTGATAACAAGGATGATATACTGGAAGATCTTCACATAGTCGACTACCGTTACTCACGGTTTGCACTAGACACTCGGACAGGATTGTTCACGATGATCAGGTCAGTTTGCTATGCGGTTCGTCACTCACACTTCTTATGTTACTCTAGGAATTGGAGAGACTCCACTTGGACAGGAATACAAGCTGTACAAAACGCCTTGCCAGAACATACAAGAAAACAGCGCTTGACACTATTTGGCCCTAATCTACTCGACATTGTTGGGAAATCGACATTGGGACTGCTTGTGGATGAGGTACGCGTGCGCGAGCAATGGCGTACGATAAACTAATGTCGGAGAAGATCATCCATCCATTTTATGTCTTCCAAGTTGCAAGCATTATCCTGTGGTCTCTCGACGACTATTATTACTATGCCTTTTGTATTGCACTGATATCGACATTCAGTGTGGTCACAACACTCGTGGATACCAAGAAGGTACATTTGACTCTTCCGAGCTTGGCGTGGAGTACTGAACTTTAGGTAGACCATCAGACGGATGCGCGAGATGTCGCGGTTTTCGTGCCAAGTTGTCGCCTACGTGGATGGGAAATGTAGATTTCTATCTGCTTGCGCCAGTTGTCATGCTGAAAAATTTACCCAGGGACTGCCGTCGACTCTTCAGAACTTGTACCGGGAGACATTGTGAATCTCTCTGAATTGCGTGCTTCCCTGTTCCCAGTCGACATGTTCCTTTTGACCGGCGATGCCATTGTAAACGAGAGCATGCTCACTGGCGAGAGTGTCCCGGTGTCAAAAAATTCAGCCAAAGACGAAGATATCGCACGATGGCGAGAGTTGAGGGATGTTCAAGGCGATCTTGCCAAAAGTTTCCTTTATGCCGGCACCCGAGTGGTTCGCATCCGTGGTGCGCTCGGTCTTGAGGGCGCTGTCGGAAGACCTGCTCTTGCACTTGTCGTTCGGACAGGTTACTTTTGTGTCTTTGTTCACGCTCGAGCATGCTGACATTTCTGGATAGGATTCAACACGACCAAAGGTGCCCTTGTTCGGTCGATGCTATTTCCAAAGCCGATGGGATTCAAGTTTTATCAAGACTCGATCCGTTTTATATGTGTGCTTGCTGTGCTCGCTGGTCTTGGCTTCTGTGCGAGTGCCATTCAGTTTGTCAAGCTTGGGGCAAGTATTTCTGGGCGACCTGTTATCCTCTGCTGACTTTGCATACTCTAGGTCAGATGGGACACTATCATTTTCCGTGCTTTGGACCTCATCACGATCGTCGTTCCTCCAGCTCTGCCGGCCACCTTGTCTATTGGCACCAGCTTTGCGATTAGTCGCCTTCGCAAGTCGGGGATATTTTGCATCTCTCCCGCTCGGGTTAACGTATGCGGGAAGATCAACGTGTGTTGCTTCGACAAGACAGGCACGCTCACTGAAGATGGGCTTGACATACTTGGAGTACGGTCCCTCGATCGTTTGGAGCATCGGTTCGGCGAACTCATCGACAATGTGCACGATCTCCCCACCACACGAGACCGTGCCAGTTTTCTACATGCCCTTGCGACATGTCACTCGCTCAAAATGATCGAGGGGGATGTTATTGGAGATCCATTGGACGTGAAAATGTTCGAGTTCACGAAGTGGACGCTCGAGGAGGGACTCATTGCTGGGACTGGGATCATCAAGGGGCGAGGTAAGACTGAAAGACCGGCTGCACTGGTACAAACGGTTGTGCGCCCGCCTGGCAGTGCACATTTTCGACTCGAAGATGCGCTCAAGACCAACGGAAGAGTACGATTTTCCGATGTGGGTCTAGGCTTCTGTACTGACCCTTGACGTTGCTAGCACGCGCATTTTCTGGAGTTGGGTGTCATCAGAACGTTCGAATTCGTGTCGGCCTTGCGACGGATGAGTGTTGTCGTCAAGAGGCTCAAGAGCAATAGCATGGAGATTTATGTCAAGGGCGCACCTGAAGTCATGGTTGATATCTGCGAGAAAGATTCATGTCCGTCCGATTCTTTATCTCGACTTCTTTCTGATGTTTGAAAACGTCAGTCCCCCACGACTATGACGACCTGCTGTCGTACTATACCCGGCGAGGATATCGTGTCATCGCTATCGCAGGCAAGAGCGTAGAGGGCTTGTCGTGGCTCAAAGCTCAGAAAATGAAACGGTTGGTCACCGCTCTTGATCGACAACCATCGCTTCTAATCGTCATTAGTGAACAAGCCGAGTCTAACCTGCGGTTCCTTGGGTTGATCATTTTCGAGAACAAGTTGAAACAAGGCACCACCCCTACTATTCAGACCCTCCGCGCTGCACATCTAGCGTGTCGGATGATTACCGGTGACAATCCTCTTACCGCTGTCAGCGTGGCAAGAGAATGTAGCCTGATCAATCCAGCCGCCCACGTCTTTGCGCCGGTATTCATTCGAGGTATCCCAGGCATTTGAATTGTTTTCCGTATTGTGACGTATTATGCAGGGAACGTCACCACCCCGTTATCAAAACTGGAATGGTCATGCATGGACGATCCTCCGTGGAAGCTGGATGATTACAGCCTTCGACCGCTGACACCGCCAAGTCATATCGTGACAGAGGACGAGATCGCTAATCAGGACTATACCCTCGTGGTGACGGGCGATGTTTTCAGGTGGATGATCAACTATGCCCCACTCGAGACTCTTCAACGTGTATGTTGTTCAGCGACCATCTAGTCCCTGCTGACTGTTGGCAGATGCTCGTCAAGACACAAGTCTTTGCTCGAATGTCACCGGACGAGAAGAACGAAGTAGTAGAACGACTGCAGACGCTCGGCTATAGCGTTTTGATGTGTGGCGATGGCGCGAACGATTGTGCAGCACTCAAGGCTGCTGACGTCGGGATCTCGCTATCTGAAGCAGAAGCGTCGGTTGCTGCGCCTTTTACGAGCAACACACCGGACATCAGTTGCGTCGTCGAAGTCATCAAGGAAGGCAGAGCTGCTCTGGTGACCAGCTTCTCGTGTTTCAAATATATGTGAGCGACGACCGGAAAGTCGTACTATGGACACGTCTGACCACAACATAGGGCATTATATTCGCTCATCCAGTTCACTACGATAACATTGCTGTATTCGTTCGCGTCGTCGCTCGGTGATTTCCAGGTTAGTGATCTGTGCGATGAGAGGGAATGAATGATAGACTCGAGACAGTTTCTGTATATCGACTTGTTCATCATCATTCCCATTGCGGTGTCTAGTAAGTCCCCACTGTGCGCGCATTGGTCCTCGTACTGATTTGGCCATTTCAGTGGGTCGAACGCTTCCATTCCCACGAATCTACCCCAAGCGGCCGACCGCTAGTCTAGTGTCGAAGACAGTCCTCGCAAGTTTGCTTGGACAGGTCGTGATTACCAGCGGAGTGCAGTTTTTCACGTTTTTCTGGGTTCGACGTCAAGAATGGTGAGTCGAAAGGGATGGGCTATGTTACCGCGCTGACTATGAATCACAGGTATACCCCGCCACGGATGAGCAAACCCAATCGCGGGGACGAACATCTGGACGCGACCAATTATGAAAACACGGCGTTGTTCTTGGTGTCATGCTTCCAGTATGTATTGGTTGCTGCGGTGTTCAGCATTGGTCCCCCGTACCGCAAGTCAATGTGGACGAACGGTAAGCAAGGTTGATTTGTCATGATGTATTGTCGTTGAAGGAGATGGGCGAGCAGGATGGTTGATGGTATCCATCATCGCCCTAACGCTGTTCAACCTGTACGTCCTGATCCATCCCCCAAAGTGGATTGCAGTGCTCCTCGAGTTGATGCGGATCCCGCTCACGGCACGGGCACTGCTTGCCGCGTTTGTGTTGGTGAACGTCGTTGTGTCGCTCGCCTTTGAGGAGTGGGGGACGCAGCTGATTGCAAAGGTGATCGGAGGGGTGCAACGAGAAAAGAAGCGGTACATGGAAGGAAAGGCGTACAAGGTGGTCGAGGGTGGGATGCGGTGATCCCGGTGGCGATGTCGATTTTGATTAGGGGCTGTTGCAAATGGGTCGCTATGCCGACTAGGCGATGATATATAGTCCATTGTCGACGTTCTGATCGTCCATTGTTCGCCCCGGAGGCACTCGAGCTGGTTCCTGCAATGTACTCTCCCGTCGTCGCCGTCCTCTGTCTCTTCTCGGTTCTCGTCTCTGCCCTTCCCTCGCCCGACCTCGTCGTGCGCCAAGCAGTACGTGTCCACAGATCTTTATCGCATCCCATTCATCCTTTCCAGGCATCGTCTATCCCATCGCCGACGGCCCCTGCGGCCTTTGTCATGCCCGGGACGACCATTCAAGTGTTTCCTATCGGACTGGGCATCTTTGGAGGGATCACTACCGTCGCGGTCTTTTTCGTCCTGTTCGTGACATGGGAGCGGGTCCAGTATCGCAAGGTACGTCGTAGCGAAACGTTTTACTGCGTGTGCTCATGCGATCGAGCAGACCTTTCGCGTGCAAAGAATGGCCGAGAGCAACTTGATGCGGTTCGGTGGTTTAATGCCAAAAGGGCAAGTCGATCGCGCTTCGTTTCGTCGGTTGCCAGACGCTGACTGCCATTTCACTAGGCCTACCTACTAGCTGCGACACGTTCGTTCTTAGACCTTCTTGTATGTACACCACTGTATTAGCACGCGCTGGAACGTGAGCATGGTGTGACCTTTGATCATGTCCGACGACTCTCGCGCTGGTCTGATTTCAGTCGACAAGTTTTCCGTCACCTTTCTGGTCGACAACTGCATAGAATGGTAGGCAAATGTTCTATCGCATCGACAACTACTACACGATGGCAGGATGACCAAACTCCCCCCGGGCTTCAGCCATGAGCTACGCCAGCATCTCTTTGATCAGAAGCCCGCAGTAGATGTGCAAACAGGCGTCCCCATTCTCGACTTTGAAAACTTTTGTTGTGGTATGCTCGTTGCAGTGTACGCGCTGGGGATGACGACGTTTCTCTCGCAGGGGCTCACGGGTTCTCCGCCTTGATCGTACGCCGCGCACGACTCCCCTTGTACGCACCTAGTAGTAACCCGGTCGAGACAGGAAACTCAAATCGACGGTCAACCCCAACATCTCGTCCTCTTCGACACCGGGCCCGACTCCACGTCCATCGTCCGCAACGCCACCGCGATGCAAGCACCGGTGGACGACGTCGAGACCGTCATCCTCTCCCATTGGCACAGCGACCACTCGGGCGGGATGCTTTCCTGGCTAAGCATGCGCAGTCCCGGTGCGCGTGCGTGTACCGTGGATGTACATCCTGACCGACCCGAAGCCCGGGGTATCGCAGTGCCGCCGACGTACGAGACCGTCATTTGTCGTCTGCCGGAGGACCCGACGTTGGAGGCGATCGAACGCGCGGGCGGGAGAGTGAGGACGTCTAGGGAGGCACATACGGTCGCCGGGGGGACCGTCTATGTTAGCGGTGAAATCCCGCGGGTGACGTCGTTCGAGGGCGGACTGCTCGGTGGCATGCGGTTCTTCAAGGAGGATGGATGGACGTCTGAACCGGTTCGTTTCTTTTCAGGCCGAGTGCGCGTGTTGATGTTGGGTTCGATGGACAGCATCTCATGGATGAGCGCTATGCGGCCATCGACGTGGCTGGCAAAGGTTTGATCCTATTCAGCGCGTACGTATTCTTGCTTTCCATTCGGTAGCAAAACGGCGCTGACTTGTCTGCTAGGTGCTCGCACGCGGGTATCGTGAATGTGGTCAAGGACGCAGTACGAAAGCTCACCAGACCAGTCTACATGGTGGGCCGCGTGTCTTTCACTCCTTGCCCCCCCTCACACAGCACAGGTGATTGGCGGGCTCCATCTTGCGGGTCCGGAGCTCGTACCCCGCATCCCCCAGACGGTCGACTTTTTGGCAAACCAACTCCGGCCTGCACCGACGTTTGTATTGCCGATGCATTGCTCTGGGTTCCAATCCAAGATCGCGTTGGAACACGCGTTCGGACAAGGTTGTGTGCCGGCGGGAGTTGGCATGAAGGTGGACGTTCGTGGCGATCGCAAGGCCGATGCGAGACTACTCCCTGCAGTATTCGTGTAAATATGTACAAGAGATATCAACTCGTGGGTGCCAACTGTCCTCTGAACGCGCTCTGCATAAAGCTCTCGTCTACGCTCTTCAGCAAACGAAGGAACCTATCGATAGCGTTTGGTTTGGGAGGCAAAACATCGTTGATCATATCGACCACGCGAGCGTCTTCGTATCGCGCACCCTTCTTGCCATAATACGCGACGAGGATGGACGCATCTTGACATTCTTCGCCCCACTTGGGGTCCAGCTTGAGCACGCGCCAAATATGACGCTGTTGGAAACACGTCAGCCAAGCCATTGCCCGCTTCGTCGACGACCCACCTTTTCGACGCAGGAACTCGGTGCGCCATCCCAATGTTTCGGCGTCCTTCGTCCGCAAAGCTCCCTGATTCGATCCTCCACAAAGGCGTATTGCTTGAGTACCTCGGAGACACGCTGAGGCTTTGCCTTTGATTGCATATACTCTATCCACCCAGGATGGTTCTCGATGTGCGATCGGATATAGTTGGCGATCGCCTCGTCTATTTCCTCCTGCGTGTCGGCGAATTGGCCGGCTATGGCGGGCGTCAGAGGGCGTCCATAGTCTTGCTCGTGTCGAGACGGTCTCTGGGGCGACGACGTGCGCCGCGAGTGGCCGTACGATCCACTCTCCGAGACGGGCGAAAACCTCGTGCCTTGCGGCCGCACGTAGCTGCTCTTGGACAGACGTTCCATTTGATCCTCGCGCGTCACGAGCGAGTACGTTGGTCGACAGCTCGTTTCAGAGTGCGACACGGTCTCGCGCTCGGAACTATTATCAGCGGGTTGCACATCCGAGGACGGAACAGGGGGCCGTGGCAGTTGACCTTGCGGCAAGGGCTAAGACGAGAGAGAGGTCAGGTGTGTCCCAGCGTATCAGCCCTGCAGCGCTCACAGCCTCTACAAACACACTGAGCGTTCTCTCCTTTGAAACGCCGATGTATGCCGACTGGATTTGAAGCTGGTCAAACTGGTCGAGACGCATGAAAAATTGCCGGAATCTTCCTCTCATCGTGTAGACTTTGGCTGGGCCTGGTCGCAGAAGAATTAGCCGTGACCAAAAGGCACGTATAAAGTACCAACCGTCGACACGAGATGGTCCGCTTTGAAGGGCCTCGCAAATCTCGGCTGCGTCTGCCCAGAAACCATCTCCTGGATCTTGGGCGATTTTCAGTGGGACTCTGACTTCTGCGAGTTGTGGATCGGGTACGCCACTTCTCAGATCCTCGATGAGCAGGGTCACCACTCGCAGTGGCCTGGTAGTACTTTGAAGCGTAGCTGAAAGGAGTGAGTCAGCGTCGGGTCGAAATGGACACGACTTGCCAGAAGTCGCGCCACCTGACCCGGCATGGGGTAACGCGGAAAAGGTCCTTTGAAGATTGGGGGCGTGTCCAGGTCTTTCCGTGGGAGTGCCAATCGAGGCAGATTGTCGAACAGTGTAAGAATCATTCGATGGGGCGGAAGCCTTCCTCTTGGTCGATTTCTTGGCTCGCTTGGAGGCGGGATCTGCACTGGCTGGGCGGCCAAACGTATGACTTGGTGTCATCAAACTCGAAAGCGTGGTGGAACAAGGGACGCCGCTCGATGAGCTGGTACCTGCAGAGTTTCCAGGCGACGTCGCGGCAAGACTTGCATAGCCAGACGCGGGGGAAGTGGTAGAGCCACTGGTCGTGAGCTTGAACTTGGTTGTCTGACTAGAGAACTGTTGGTCTTTCTTCTTTCTGGGTGCTCGTTGTTTGGAGGGTTTCGGGTCTGGAGGAGGAGGGGGAGCCTGTGGGGTCTGGCCGGGGAGAAAGTGAGCGACGGCAGGCTGTTGTGATGTTGTTGCTTGGTATGTGCAGACGGTGCTGAGTGAGGGGGACCAGGAGAAACCGACTGCCTGGCGTATGAGTGGCGCGTTTTCAGGGGTCGGAGTTTCGGCGTGCTCGGTGTGGGCGACAGGAACGACCAGGTCGTCATCGTCTGAAGGGGGCGAGAAAGAGCGCCTTTGTCGTTTCTGCAAACGCGTCAGAGTGCGGGAAAAACGACAGAGGACAATAACGAGACTGACTGCTACAGGAGAGGACTCTCTGCTGCTGTTCCTGTCGAGGGATGAGCGGACGGACGGACGACGTGGACGCTGAGATGCTCACGGGGAAGCGAGACGTCTTCCTACTTGAAAGGCGGGATCGTTGTCGCTCATCGGGGTGAAGAAGACAAGAGAAAGTGGGGAGCTATTTATCAGAGAGGATACATTGCGACGACACAAAGTAGTAGTACATTGACAAGGTCATCCATATACACTTTGGGCATTTTCTACGAAAATCTTGTCCATCTCGACCTGGGACACTGCCAACTCGCGGAACGACTCCAAGACGAGGTTGTACCAGATGTGTGCGGGGGCGGACGAGCTAGTCGAGAGGGGGGGACCCGAACCGAATATGATTCGCTCGAAACCAAAGGCTTCGAGAACTGGGACGACTGAGAGATTGTCAGTGACCTGATGCTGGGACCTGAATGGACTCACTGAAGAGTTTGATCATGTTTCGGAGTTCCTTTTCGTCGGACTGTACCCAAGCAGGAGGAAGGAGTTTGACGTATACGTTTTCAAAGAGGGAAAGGGAGGAAATGCGGTGACGGTACGTGGTATAAATGGGGTGGTTCATCAAGGCGACGGATGACGTGATGGCGTCGAGGGGGGGAGGCAAGACGTTGGCTAGGAGGGACGTGAGTGGGGATGGGGGATAGAGGGGTGAGACGTACTCAATACGATTGGAATGGTATCCGGTTTGGAAGCCTTTGTGAGGAGGTTGACGAGACTGTCGTGGTCGGTTGTGGTGATGCCGCCTTTGATGTCGAGGTCGAGGACGCGAGCGAGCGAGAGAGCACGACGGAGGTTCTTGACTGGTATTTCTAGATGGGCATCGTCGGTGGAGTCGCCCTCTGCCACTGGGAGGATGGGGGTCGTGGCGTCGTAGGTGGTTGTGAGGGCGGTGGAGGGGGGTATATCGGGAGCATCGAGGGAGAAGGGGACGAGGGAAGCGAGCACGGGGACGGGGGACGAGGAAGCGCCGGGCAAGAGAACGACGGCGGCGGGCAGAAGGGCGTCGGGGATGGTTGGATGGGCGTCGACGAGGGAGGCGGGGGCGACGGGGGCGGGCTGGACTGGAAAGGCGTCGGCGAACGCGGAGGAGGGCAGACGGGGTCGTTCTTTGCGACGGGTCATATGGAAGGGCGTGTTGATTATCTAATCTCTACTACGCCTCCACCACCTCTCCATCCAAACCATCATCCCCTCCTCCCGCGCCTCCATCTTCCGCACCGCCATCTCGTACTTGCGCGCCGTGTCCCGCGCCCGTGCAGCGCTCTCGTCCGCCTCGTCGCGCTGTCTCTCGAGCAGAGACACCTCACCCTGCAGTCGCTTCACGTCCCGCTCCAGGTTCTCGATCTGTAGTTTGTACCGTTTGATCTCCTCCTTGGCCCGCGCCGCCTCCAGCTCCACCACGTACTTGCCAGACTCTGCCTTGCTTACCCGCCCACTCAGTTCTTCTACCCGTCTCTCCGCCTGTTCAGCCCTAGCCACCGCCTGTTTTCCCTGTCGCGTCTCCCGTTCCAGTCTGTCCCCCGTCGCTCGAAGCAGCGACTTGAGTTTGTGTGCCTGCCTCTCTTCCTCCGCCAGAACGACCCCAAGAACCGACGACGTCCGGGACTGCCGTTGACGCCGCGTCCGACTCTTCTCGGGGCTGTCAATCGCATTCATCACCACAGGGTCCTTGAGATAGCTCGTCAACGGCGACGGCGCGCACGTCGCCTCCCGTATCTGGCCCAGGATGTCTCCGTGCTCACTTCGGGAGTCCAGGTGTTCATGGAATCGCGAGGTGCTCATAGCGGGAATGTTTGGCACTGCGCATCCATTATTTACTCTACTTAGTTACCTACTCGTGTCCCCCGCATGGCCTTAGTAATCCATTCCCTCTCTTGTCCTACTCAATCATGTCCATGAAAGCCGTACGTCCATGTCCTCCTCCTCCTCCCCCTCATCTGACCCCCATACAGGTCGTCAAATGTGCGTATCCATCCTCGCATCCTCGCACCCCTAACCTCCGTGGTCAGCTGTCATCTCTGGCGATACCCTCGTCCTCCGTGGCTCTCCAGGTCCACAGGGTCAACCTCCAAAGGAAAGGTAATCACCCCTCCTCCCACACCTCTCTTCTCTCACGTCTCCCAGAATCCTCCATCTCGCAGACGTCGTCGCCCCCAGATTGGGAAACGCCACCAGGGAAGACGAGGCAAGCATGTTTTCGTACCCTTCCTCTCCCGCTCAATTCTTTCTAGCCATGGGCTTTCGAGTCTCGCGACTTTTTACGCGCCATGGCCGTCGGTAAACCCATCTCCTTTACCTCTTCCCACACCTTGCCTTCCAACGACGACATCTCCCGTGATCTTGGGTCCGCAGAGATCGGCGGCATCGACCTCACCTCTGAACTGCTAAAGAACGGTTGGGTCAAGGTAAAGGATATAAAGCGCGACCCTACCGACGACGACGCACGCAAGCGCGACCTCGAGGCCGAAGCAAAGGCGGCAGGTATCGGTCTTTGGAATCCCGATGGTCCTCCGGTGTGTCTTACTCGCTTTCGCGCACGATAACCTGACACGTGTCAGGCTCGCATAGTGCATCACACGATGCCCCAAGACTCTCAGGCATTCGTTTCAGAGTGCAAGGGGAAATCAATCGATGGCACGTCTCCCCATCACCGTACTTGCATCGTCCACTAACCGTCGTCGACATAGCCCTGGTGGAACAAGTCCGGGACGGATCCACGCTCCGTGTACGGCTCTTCATGTCCGATGGTGAACATCAGTTGGTAAATGTTGCCCTTGCCGGCGTTCGCTGTGCAAGAACATCGTCCAAGCCCGAAGAACCGTCAGAACCCTGGGCAGAAGAAGTTCGTTCTCAGCACATACTGTGCATTGCGCACGAGCTAAATCCCTCTAGGCCAAGTTCTTCACCGAATCACGATTGCTTCAGCGTGCCGTTCGTGTGGTCATCTTGTCACTACCAAGTTCCCCAGCGACCCCTTTCCAATCGGGTACGAACGCACTACCACCACCCGCATCCGTCGTTATTGGCTCGGGTGAGTCCGTAAAGCTCTTTCAAAGCTCTGACTCAAGATCGCCTAGTCATACACCCAGCCGGGAACGTCGCAGAACACTTGGTCGCCGCTGGTCTCGCCCGTATCATCGACTGGCACGCAGGCATGCTTGCAAGCGGTGGCGGGATGGAACGTCTTCGGGCTGCAGAAAAAGTCGCCAAGGAGAAGCGCACATGTCTCTACGCCACGCCGTCCATTACCTCTTTCGGAAAGGTCAATGGAAGTTTTAACGAGAGTTCACGATCGTTTGAGGGTGCCGTCATTCGTGTATGGAGCGCCGACCAGATATCGGTGGCCGAGAAAGAAGGCGGAAAAGAACGTCGGTTGAATTTGAGCTCCACCAGGGGACCAAAGTAGGCGCGAATCACTTTTGCGCAAGGTACGTCTGATTTTCGTTTCAGACTTTCAGATCCCAAGCAAGCATTCTATGCTCAAGAGGCCCGTGAATTCCTGCGAAAGAGGTTGATCGGCAAGAACGTCAGGGTGACCGTCGACTTTCTCCGTCCGCGTGAAGGCGAGTTCGAAGAACGGGAATGCGCAACCGTTCGATACGGTGGACAGAACTCGTGTGTCAATCGTTGTGGCGAGCGGATGGCGTGCTCACTATACCTAGGAATATCGCTGAACAATTGATCGAAAAGGGCCTCGCGAGCGTCGTTCGCCACCGCAGGGACGACGAAGACAGGTCCCCGGATTATGACAAACTCATGGCAGCTGAACAAGCGTACGTACGCTCGTTTACTCTACTCAACTCGGCAAACGCGTCTCGCAGGGCATCGACGGAAATGCGTGGGATTCACTCGGGTAAAGAGCAACCGCCACCCAAGCAGCCCCTTAACCTGTCGGAGGTATGTTACTCGAGCGCATTGAAGCCTCGTTCCGACGTTCACTCTAGACTGCAACGCGTGCAAACTCATTCCTGAGTGGCTTCAAGCGGCAGGGCAAGATATCCGCAGTGGTTGATTACGTCGCTTCCGGATCGCGATTCAAGTATACGTTCCTCGGAGGTTGCCTCTGCTCGTGGTTGATGCCCGTTTCTTTAGGTTGTTCCTCCCCAAGGACAACCAAACCCTGACCCTGGTACTCAGCGGTATATTGTTCCGCCACTAGTTCAGTCCACAGCTCTGACCTCTGGCAAGGCATCAGGACGCCGCGTACGGCTCGCAATGCGTCAGAGAAGAGTGAGCCGTTTGGTCCCGAAGCTGCCGAGTTTTCCACACGGCGATACATGCAGCGTGACGTTGAGTTTGAAGTCGAATCGACCGACAAGTCTGGTGGTTTTATTGGGACCTTGTGGTTGAAAAGCGAAAACGTGGTCATCTCGCTCGCTCGAGAAGGGTGTGCATTTGTCCACGCGTTCTCTGCGGACCTTCTATCATGGGCGAAGCAAATCTACGATGCAGAAGTATGTGCGTTTCTCTCTTTACCCATAGCCGCTAACACATGCTAGGCCGAAGCCAAGCAAGCACGACGCGGCGTGAGTTTGCTAGGCATGCGCAGCGAAATATATTGATTGGGCTACTGCAGGTGTGGAAAGACTATGACGAAGAGGCCGAGAAAGCTGCACAGGCACCTGTAGAGGACGTCTCTGTGCCACTGAAGCCAGAGTACATCGATGTCATCATTAGTGACGTACGAACAAAGAACGGCCTCAGCTTCTCCGTCCAGGTACTAAATACCGAAGGTGGGTCCAATGTCACTTTCTGCTAGTCGGTCTGGAAAATGCGGTTTACAGGCATAGCCTCCCTGGAGAAGTTGATGCGCGATTTTTCTTTGCATCATAAATCTGCAGCGGCCTCCGCAAACTTTGTGCCCACGAATGGTGATCTGGTTTCTGCAAAGTTCTCTGATGGTTCGTGGTACCGTGCCAAGGTTCGCCGGGCATCACCTATCAAAAAGGAGGCCGAGGTCACCTTTATCGACTATGGCAATCAAGACACCGTCAAATTCTCAAACTTGCGACCTCTTGATCCAAAATTCCGCTCACTTCCCGGTCAGGCTCAAGACGCACGCCTCAGGTGTGGGTTCTCTTTTTCCTGTTGCGCGCGCATTGATCGGTCGCACAGCTTTGTCAAGTTGGTGAACCCTGACAGCGAATATTACATCGAGGCGATCGATCGCTTCCGCTCTCTTTGCGAGGGACGTAAACTCGTCGCCAACATTGACCAAAAGGAGGGGAGCGTGTTGCATCTGCGGCTTATTGATCCCATAGACCCTGCCTGTGCGCAGGACCCGCTTGCTTGCATCAACGCAGATCTGCTCCGCGAGGGTCTCGCTTCCATCGACCGAAAGAACTGCAGGTATCTCGGAGCGTATCCACAGGTGGTCAAGCACCTGCAAGAGTGCGTCGCAGCTGGCAAACGGGAACGTTTGGGGATGTTTGAGTTTGGGGATGTAGAGGAGGATGAGTAGACGATACTGGTGTTGAGATGCGTTTTTAAAGGTGCATCTAGGGACCTTTGATCTAGTCCGCAACATCATCATGTGTCTGATCACGGCTCTTTCGCGGACGAGAATGCCTGCTGCGATGGTGAGTCACTGGAGTACAGTATTCCATCTCGACTTGCGCCATCCGGGCGGCAGATACGCCCCCTTTGCCCACAGTACTCTGTCGATGGATTCAACCTTGTCCCAAAGCAAATCTGCCCCTTCAAACTTGGCCACTGTTGGCAGGCGGCATCGAGTGTCGATTTCAGCTTCAGGAAGTTACCAGAGTCACCTTGGCTACCTATACCGCGTGCGCACCACCTCGGAACAGATCTCGCTGGACCCAAAGGACTATTTACATATACTAGAGGGCGGTCTAGTAGCTGAGCAAAGACCGCGCGTGGGTCTACTGAATTTGCTGAAGCAATTGGTCGCAGATCCCGCGACCTTTGTGGCAGACGATCTCCGGAGAATACGCGGCGGGCATGCCTGGCGGCCGCACACGCTTCTCACATTGTATTGCTGTCTCTGCGTACTCTTCTTGACCGCCAAGATCCATACTGTTTCTCGGGAAGCACTTCGGGTCTCTCATCCCGACCTTGCTGAAGCTCGTGACCCACCACTGATGAACGTCACACTATCGCAACGCCTCTCGGTCGCCTTTAGGGAACTTCCTCCCGAGGCCCATTTAGAGACATTTGTCGTGCAAACACATCCAGGGTACAAGTCGGATCTCACCGCCTGCCTTTGGGTCGAGGACGCCAGGATCGAGGAAGCCCTTGTCACCGCAGCGGCATGGCCGGGTCCCGTATCTCTCACAGTCGTCACCACGAATGCACCCGACTCGATTGGATACAAGAACCTGCTTGACCATCTCAGGGCGAACAACGGCACCAACACTTGCGTGCACGTTCTGCGCGTGTCTTCGGTCGCGGGCGGATCCTCGAATGCGTACTTGAACGTAGCCAGGTTCTTTGCGCGTACGTCGCAGGTGGTTTTGTTCCCTGATGGCATTCCCAAGTCTGCACTTTCGGCCGACCCGCGTTGGCTGGACACGCCCCATCCGATGCTTTTGAGCAATGTGACGAACAGGGCGTTCTTGCCGAGGCCACTCGCGCCAGTCGCTCTCCCGAGGGACCACCCGGTCTGGTGTACGGAACGAGTTTACATGTTTGGGTCACGCGTTCTGGACTGGGAAGAATGCGTGTGGAAACTGTGGCTCGAGAGCGCTGGAGAAGCGTCGTCGATCGCGGTTCCTTACTGGTCGGATGGACCCAACAACGCAACCGCGCTCTCGGTATCGTCTTATGCAGTACGTCTGTCGCACTCTTTTTGTTGCGCCGCCGACAAATGTGATGCTGCGCAGATGAAGCTTCGTCTGCGCTGGTCCACTAAATACAGGTCGGAGGCATGTGCGTTCGTCCTCAAGAGATCACAGGCGCTCGAACCATTGTCAAAGACCGAAAAAAGGCATATGCAATGGAGGAGGAAATTCTGTCGCGAGGTAAAGTCGACCGCGTCGTCGTGCCGGGGATCTAAATGTTCTTTATCTCGCCAGACCGTCGGACTTGGATTGGACATGCCTTGAATGACACGCTGCTAATTTGTTGTATGCATTCCGGCCCGGGGACGTTCGTTCGCCAGTTATGAGTTTGCAATTTTTCGAGCTTCCACTTCCTCGTCATCCACATCCATAACGGCCTCGTTCTCCTCCCCATCCTCTTGATAAGTTTCCCAAATCAAATCTAGCTCTGGTCCTTGGATCACCTTTTCGAGGAGAGCTCTGGCGAGTTCTGCACGCGCCATCAGCGAATTCAGTGGACGTACGATTCGAGCACCGACCTGCAACGACCGTTAGTCGCTGTCTATTTCTTTCATCCAGCCAGTAAGGGGGTTTCGCGTAACTGAGGCGACCGAGTGTGAGTATGAAGCGATGTATCAGCCCTTGGTACGTCTTTGCTGGCGCATACAAAAGACGCTCGCGCAGGTCGGGCGTCGCGTCTTCACCAATGACCAAATGATGGAGCAACAGCGTCGCGTGATTGACGATGTGGGTCGTTCTGCCCACTTTGGAGTCAGCTCGAACCGCGTGTTCATTTGAGCGGTCAAGTACCTCGTCGCCTCCTCGGAGTCATTCAAGACCGTTCCGCCTTCATCCCAGATCGGTGCGACCAACTGACAAAGATAGAGGACCACCGATGGGATCAAGTCTGGGGATTCGACCAGTCGCCTATGTGTGTCGGGATGGCCGTTCGAGAGCATGCCAAAGAATATGATGATGCGGCTCTTGAGTTCGTCCGCCTGTAATACGTCCGTAACGAGGAATAAGAAACGGTAAACGAAAAGCGCACCTCGGGTCCTTGGCGGCTGGTGTCGGTCAGCAGGGAACATGCGAGCTCGATTTGCGGATTGCAAGGGTCTACAGGCTCGCCGTTGTTTCCCGTCCGCTCGCTGGTGGGGTGCGACAGCAACGAACGAGATAGGCTCCGTCCTGAAACTATGTTGACTGGGAAGCTGAACAAGTTGTATGAATCATACTTGTCGACAGCCATAAAAGTATCCGCATGCTCCCGAGGAGGAACCACTGCGGACGGTGTGGGTGGAGCAGCGCCGTGAGCAAAGATGGGATGCTCGGGCACGTACTTAGGAGGCTGAATTCACGATCAACAAACAGTTTACAGAGAACATGAAAGCGTACGTGTCGGCAGGGTTATCAGGGATCCACCAAACGAGAGCCTCATAGAGAGACAACGTTTCTTTTGCAAGCGAGGAAATCTCAGGGGGCTCGTTTCCAGTCGTGACATCAAGTTCCTGGAGACGATCGCGGATGATGCTATGCAGCACTCGCAACAATTGTGGTGTCTCATCGTGCTCTGGAACACGCTGCGATAACAGAAGCGTATGGATTGAGGGCAACATATATGCAAGGTTGGTAAGTAGGTTCAGAACAGCAGTTAGTGGGGAGACCTGCGGCGACTGAGCGACGGGCCAGATATGCCAGAAGAGGAACGCAAACCAGATTATACTTTGCTAGTGACTCGGTGATCTCACATAGTGAACAACAGACAATTTGGGCGAGATGATCAAAGTCCTCTTCCGAATGAGCGGGAATGCTCCCGAGGGTATCGAATATTCGCATTAGCACAGCAGCATAGGAATGGATGTGACCTGTGTCTGCAGGAGACGCGCATATAAGTAGCTGCAAAGTTGGGAGCTTCGATCCCTGCAGCGTATGCGTCAACATGATATTGTGAAGCTGCTAGACGTTAGTCCTGACGCCCGTAATCAGAGAGCAGGAAACACTAACGACAAGACCTCGGCCCGGAAGGGCTAGCATAGCAACATCTTCCTGGGAAGACAAAGTCATAACTGGAGTCCCTTCATCTGCCATATGAACGTCATCGGGAGGAGCGAAATCCTTAATGGGACCCCCATCATCCATTTGAGTACCAAAGACTTCAGGTTGGAAAAATTGGCTACTCGATTCCTGACGCATTGGACTAGCGCCAGGGACGACAGGGGGCAGCTGGTGAACGAGTATAGTTTTTGCTCATCTATCACACCAAAGTAAGATAAACTCACGAGAGCCTCCTTTCCTTTGTGCCCCACCATGAATTGTGATAGTGGATGGCCAGTTTCAAATCCCGACGGGAGACCTCTCGTTTCTGGCGAAATAGTTTGCTTTGGCTTTTCAAAGTCTGATATGACGCCAAAGCGGGGACGACGGGGTGTTTCTGGCGCTAGCCGAGAAGGACCAGCAGAATTCCACTGACCTGATCTCTGCCTCTGAGAGAACACGACATCGTTCTTGGGTGAAAGAGGAACAGAAGGTTTCCGCAAAGAGGTTTCCAACTCATGGCGCTGGGAAGTATGTGATCACTCGTCCAAAGGATATACGGGTTCATTACCTTGAAAGTCAATTCGGTTTTCAACCGTTCCTTGTCTGCTTCGTATTGCTTTTGCAATAGAATATGCTTCGCGTCGGCCTCGTCTTTTGCGGACTTGAACTTTGCGAGCTGTGCCAAGTGCTCTTGGGCTGTCTGCAGGAGTCGCTCAGTATGGAGCACCCTTGCACGGAAACGCAATACTGCGTGCCTTTTCCATACGCTTCCTGAGGATGGTTACCTCTCCTTCCTTGGTGAACTTGGCCTCCAGAGCAGACCCCAGGTTGGCGTGGATGGTTTCATTTTCTTTTCGGAGCTGTTGTTAATCAGCGCACGACTCACCCAATTGTTGCACAAATACCGCACCTCTTCTATCTGTTGAAGCAACTGTTCAACGTAACTGCCGGAGACTCCCGTAGACGGAGCCGTGCCGACTCGTTGGGTCTGTGCTGACGGTACTACTTGCGATAACACAGGAGACGAAACGATCCGAGTGCCACGCGCAGCAGACGGTGCGCGAGAAGGAACTTGATTTGCTCTCGTCACGGAGGCACTGCGCACGGGAGGTGCAAAACCTCTGGACAAAGGAACGGCCGTAGTAGGTCTTGTTCCAGTCTCTGCCCGTGCAACGATGTTTGTTCCTGAGGCAACTCTTGACCGGTTAGGGGGGTTTAACGGACGCCTTTGCTTATCCTGGAGGCCGTATGTCCCATCCTGCCGAATGGAGATGTCCGGAAGGTCTTCCATGTCTTCCAAGGTGTCCGCGCGATGAACCGTTCTGCTAACCGGGGGCTGCCATGAACCCGTCGTCTTTTGGCGCTTGGTTGGGGGCCTAACATTTTGTCGAGGTTGGGCGCTGGTTGTACGTCTGTACTTGGATTCCTCCTCATCAAGAACAGCGAGTGTCTTGTCATCGAGCACCAAATCGTCCGAAAAGTAATTGTCGTCGGAATCATCCATGAAAACACCCAACGGTGTTGAGAGTGCAGATACGGAATTTGCCTCCGGGTCGGATTTCTGTAGCTCGATGAGTGGCGGCCAACTCTGAATCCAATTCCCCGCGCCAGTCCGACTGTCTACGCTGTTCAATGGTAACCTCCGTTTGTACAGCTAACTCTGAACTTCTTAGTGTTAGTCCCGCTGCAGAGCGAGGAACCAATGCGTTATATGACGACTAATTCGTGGCCAATTCCATGTTATCCGGTATGGCACACGTTATCCCTGCCTTTGCAACGTGTTGCCCATCCCGGAACAACTTGAACTAGGCGACATTTGGGTAACAACTTCAAGCACAGCCCAGTCACGTATTAGACACTCCTTATGCTCACCTCCTTGAAGTCGTGTCTTACTCGTGGTGAGTGCCGTTAACTCTACCTTTTGTAGCCACAATATACAACCCCCAAACCGTTGTTTTTCATCAATTTCGCTTCTCTACTGGAATATGACCAGTACTATCAGTAAGGTCACTGCCCCAGTCAAAGTATCTCGTATATAAGGTTGCCCTCTGGCTTTCGATAGACCCTACTACTGTCCATTCTCCAATCCAGAAGGTGAGCTATGGCACGCGAAACAACCGCGACGTGACTTCACACCTCAAACACAGATAATGATGCAACCCCGTTCGGTCGTGGAGAAAGAGTTTGCCGAGCTCATGGCAAAGATACGAGAATCAGAGCGGTCACTGGATGCCATGCATCAGAAAGCCGCGAGTCTCGATAGACTCCTCCGAAGTCGTGAGGTCACGCACTCTGACATTTCTACTCTGCCAGTCGAGGTTCTTGGGATGATCTTCAAGGAAGTGATTGGACGGTCAGATGGCTGCATGCGATACCAGCCGTCTCCCTTGGAGCCTGACAAACCAGAGTGGCCAGTTATAAGGCCTGAGCTCTTCATGTCTCATGTCTCAAAGTACTGGAGAGCTGTAGCCATCGGAATGCCATCGCTCTGGACATATATCCGCCTCTACGTCAAGCAGTCTGTCGACTTGGTCGACCTTTATCTCACGCGTTCGCGAGGATTGCCATTAACCATAGCCTTCCGACAGCACTTTGTCTGTGGAGTTCATCCACGGCAAGCCTACGCAGCAGATTATCCGCGTATCACTGCCACCATACTTGACCACATGCATGTTTGTCGTCATTTGGAAATACGCACCAATGTCCCTGTTCCCGAGTTGTTGGATGGCCTTGGTCGCTGTCGTGCTCCCTTGTTGGAGGAAATTGTCCTTCATCACCCACGCAGTAGTGTACGGGAGCATACATTCTCTTCTTCCTCGTTTCCGGCCTTGACGCACCTGGAGCTCGGGCAACTCATGTCGATCTCGACCACCATGACGACCAAAGCTCTCACTTCCCTCACATTGGTCGGGTTGCCAGCGTTTGGTCTCCCTGCAGCAGCCTTTCTTGATCTCCTCTCTGGGCTACGGTCCCTTTCTCGCCTTGCACTTCTCGACGAGGTTGTCGATTTTGATCGTTCGCACACAATAGACGTCGTGGAAATACCCTCATTACGATCTTTGATTCTCAAACCCGGCCCTGACATCTCACGCATTTATCTGACGGGGCTCATGGAAACGATGGTCACCCCGGGACTAGAAGAGTTAGTCCTTGATTTTACCAATGTCTCCTCTCCAAGGGAGATCCACCTCTTCTTGCGATACCTCAGGCGGGAAGCACCTCGGTTCCTTTCCGTTCGCCACATCACCATCAACAGCCCATTCGAGGGTTTCGATATCGCCGACGCCCTCGTGCACACCGCGCCTAACATTGAGAGCCTCTCGCTTTCGAGGTATAGCGTGGACTCGGTATTGGTATACCTTATGCACGATGCCAGACAAGAAGCCTTCCCAAAACTTCATGCGCTACAGTTTGAGAGTCCACACTTTGACTGGGATATCATTTTATCCTTCTTGCGCAAGAGAAAGCAGCTGGGGAGGCCGCTGCGCAGCTTTAGATTTACAGGGTTTGGCGGCTCAGTTGGGGAGGTTCTTGATGGATTGTTTGGAAAGTTGTTGGACGCTTGTCTTGTTATTTAGTCACAAGTCACGTGAAGTGACAGCGCGCGATCTGTGACTTGTTCCAATTCGTCGTTTTGTCCGCTTCGATCATGGCGAGCACAAGTAAAACGGTGACGAATTCTGCTCATGAACCTGGATATACGTGTGTTGCTTTCTCGCGGGATGGAAAGTGAGCCTTTTTTCATGCCCTTGTTTCCCGACTGCATGTAACGCAACGCTCGCCTTGAGGCTATCATACTCTGGTGGCTCAGACAGCCTGGTGCGGATATGGCAAATGGACAAGGATCATTATCAGGAACCAGAAGTCGCGTATGAAGCTGACGAGGGAATAACAGCTATCGTCTGTTCTGTACGTCTGTTCTGTCGTTTGTTCCTCCAAACGAGTCCTGACGCGCGTCATTCGCGCATCAGAACGAGCACTGGCTGTCTGGAAGCAAGGACTCGGAAGTCCGCAGCTACCCTCTCGGAAAACCCGATCTCCATGGCTTGATCATGAACGCAGCTGGTGCATGTATTCGAGCAATTGCGGTCGACCCTGCGGGGAAGCGTATCGCTATTGCAACGGAGTGCGCCTGTTACTGCTCTGTAGTGGCCAGCTACTAACAACCCTCAGTGAAACAACAGTCAAGGTCGTGGAGCTAAAAGAGGTCACAAATGTTCAGGTCCTGAGTGGGCACAAGAAATGTGTCCGAAAGTTGAGTTGGCACCCCTCAGGCACTTTCATTGTACGTGTATTCCACCGTAAATGACCCACAGGCTAACGAGCTATAGACTGCTAGCGGAGCTGATGGTACCATCACTGTGTGGAACGTCTCTGAACAAGAACCAAAAGTCGAGAAGCTTATCGACGGCATTATTCCAGCCGTCACAGACACTGAGTATTACCATTATTTCCTCAACCCATTTGCCGCTGAGCCGTGCTAATTCAGATCATCAGGGTTCATGCATGACTGTTCTGCAGTATGGCACCCCTCTGGACAGCATTTCTTTGTACCTTCTCGTGTCCATGGTATGTATAGCGTCTCGTTTTTGCACAACCAAACCAGTAGAAACCACGTGGTCCAGATATCGTTGCCATTTCACGACCGAATTGGGACAAATCGTTCAGCCTTTCAGATCCCAACGCAACGGGGGCCACGACGGCTCTCGCGCTTTCGGTTAATGGAATATATCTTGCGAGCGCTTGTAAGGAGGGAATTTTTATTTGGAGCACGCAGACAAAGCATGTTCTTTGGCGGTGAGTAATATGTGTTCACACAGGAAAATGATTAATATTCTTGGTAGGCATACCGGTTCCCCTGATGCATTGGTCACACAAATTGCATTCTCACCATCTCAGAACTTCCTTGCGTGGGCAGATACGGAAGGAGTACTTACTTGGTGGAGGGACCCAATCCCTGCGGGTTCACCAGATCCTGTGAGAGCAACTGCTGCAGGCGCTGCACAAGGCGTCTCTGTTAAACACAATCTTACACCGACATTGTGGGAGGTGGATCCAGATAATAACGGCCATGGCGGCGTGTCTGGAGTTGTTGATGACTATGGAGATGACTGGATAATCGATGACATCGGCACTGGAATGGAGGACGATCACGGCGAGAAGAGAGCTGCGGATGGGTTTGTCAAGGAAATGGGTATGTTCATTGAAGCAACTCGTTATCCTTGCTTAGGGAAAACCTGGTAGTCAGCATTACGAAGGCGCAACCAGCATTCCAACCTGGATCAACACCTATGGTTAGCAAGAAACGGTACCTCGGTGGGCTTCCCTTCTCTTCATGCATAAACGTATTGCTCACCGGCCACACGGGATACTCATGTAGCATTCAACATGGTTGGATGGATCGACATCACAGATCAGGATACACATCATATAGTCAATATTGGTTTTCATGACCTCTCGGCACGCAAAAGCTACCATTTTTCAGACCTTCTAAAATTTGATGTTGGATACCTAGGTAAGTATATTTGGTTTCTCCGTCTCGAATCTGTTTACAAGTATCAGGTGAACGTGGGGTACTTCTTGCTTGCCCACCTGAGCAAGATCACCCCGCCCAGGTGCAATACAGACCCTACGGAACTTGGCCGACCCAGGGTGATTGGGCGTATGTTCTTCCTTTGGGTCAGCACGTCCTCGGTCTAGCTGCTGGAGGAGAGAGACCTATGGGTTCACTACGGGATCCATCGTCGTCCGGAGGGGATATCCAGGGTCAAGGGAATGTGGTGGTTGCCACCAGCGCTGGAGATCTCACATTTTTAAGTGGGTCCGGTCTCGAACGCATTATCCTAGGTCTGGAAGGCGAGTACGTAACTATGGCCGCTGGAGAGGAATACGTGGTAGTTATACACAGACCAGGTGCCACTACCATCGATGGTGAGTCAATGCGTATATATTGCACGACGTACTAAATATTCTTCATTAGGCTCACAAGGGTTGATGGCAACGTTGATATCTTTCGACGACTTCGAGGTACTGCAAGCGAAGCCATTGCCGATACCCAAAGGGCACCAGCTTAAATGGATTGGTATAAGCGTGGAAGGGGTGCGTTTTTGCCGTTGCTGCTACTATGCCATAGTAAACTGTCCTTGATAGGCACCCGCGATTTATGACTCTGCCGGATTCATGCATATCATGATCAACTTCCGGCGGCCCAACCGTGGCGCTTGGGTGCGCCTACTGGATACGAATACTCTCGAACGCAAGCAGGGGAAGGACGAATCGTATTGGCCAGTTGGTTTGTCACAAGATGCTCTAATATGTGTCATCTTGAAGGTAGCAGCATTTTTTCCTCTTTGGTTTCCGCACTGAATCTACGATTGATCGCAGGGCAGACAAGAACATCCGGGGTTTCCGAGACCGCTCACGCAAGAATTGCCCATTAGACTCCCCTTCCGGGATAAAGATCCCGTCGAATCTTCAATTGAAGAGAAGTATGTTTGGCATCGTATTTATATCGCACCCTGCTTATCTCCTCGAAGACTTGCCCGGGAACGAATGCACATCAATCTAGCCCGTGATGCCCTAGGTGATGAGCTGACGTCGTCCGAGCTGGATAAGCGAGAAATTGAACTGGATAAATTGATAATCAAACTCATTCAAGCGGCTTGCAAAGCGGATAAAGCGCCTCGTGTTCTGGAGTTAACCAGACGTTTACACTTTATCCACTCCATAGCCGCCGCCAGCCAGCTCGCAGGATTCTATAAACTGATAGGTCTTCAGGAAAAGATAGAAGCAATCAAACGATGGCGCGAAAATGGACCAAATCCGGCGGAGGAGGCAAGGGAAAGGAGGAGACAGCTGGAGCAGGAGGATATATACATGGAACGGCCGAAACCACTGCAAAATTTCGATCCTCCTCCCAAAATTGAGAGGCCAGGTTTAACTCGCTCAGTAGGAGTCGTCGAGCATTCGGAATTCACTAGCTCAAACGCACCTCTCCGACTGTTCAATGCACGGGATGCTCACGCGGCCTCCCCTGATGGGAAGAGAAAGCGCGAAGTGGATGGTTTTGCATCAAATGGAGTGGATGCAGATGCCAAGCGCCGGGCAGTCGGTGATCACACTGATGTAGGCATTCCCTCTCCTAAACGTGAGTGGGTTCTTGAAAGAACTTGTGAAAGACATGACTGGTGTCTAGGAGATAACCCATTTGCTCGCAAAGCTGCTGGGGAGGTAAAGAAGAATCCCTTTGCACGGAAACTCGAGTACACGAAACCGATTCAAAAGAGTGAGAGTTTTTTCAACAAAGTTGAAGCCGTCGAGGCTGCTCAAAGCAAACAGCGTAAGCTCTATCTACTTCTCAATATTCGGGCCTCACGATAAGTGCATCAGGCACTGCAAACAGGAAAGGAAAGGAGAAGAAGGACGTATCTAGACAGACAACCCTCTTTGGGCTACCTTCAAAGTCACGGACAGAAAAGGACGGGAGACTGCAGAGGAGTGAGGAGGCAACAGAAACTGACACCCGGCTCTCAGATGTCGACATGGCAGAGGCCCCCCTTCCATCCGAATCAACTCAGGTTACTACTGAAGATACCCAGGAGGACGAAGTACCAATAGAATGGGAGGCGTCGCCACCTCCGTCCCCTCGGTAGACCGTTGTTGTTATAATCCATCTTCACCAAGAATCTGTTGAGCGGCGACATGGGGGCATTGCGGTATTAGATGGACGATGTTTCAAGGGTCTGCGGTGTTTCAGTCGACGAGGGACGGTCGGGATGATTCGGCGCGATGTAGCCTTTTGATCGTGTGAAGCGTGTTTTGTTGTTTCCGTTGGCACGTGTCGTCGTCGGAAGGGATTGCCAGCACTCGTTCAACGCCGCCATGTCCTTGTCCCCAACCGCTACAACCTCCAACAGCTCAGACGTACCTTCGAAGCGACGTCGCACCGACAGCATCCTGCCAGCCCAACAAGCCATGACCATGTCCCACTCACCCGAGGGATCCGCGAACCCCCCTCCCCCACAACCGCCTGCTCATATCCCGAAGCGTGGCGCCAGGGCTTGCACCGCCTGCAGAAAGGGGAAAAATAGATGTGAGGGCGAGGTATGTTCTCTGGTTCACCCTTGCATCACCGTCCCACTATTAACTCAGTGGCCCGTCCACCCGCGCCGGCCCGGCACCCTTTCGGTTAGGCACCCTGTCGTCGATGTCAACTCAGTGGTACACCATGCGTCTTCGAGAAGCCGGAGAAGAAGAACGTCCAGCCATCATCTGGTGCAAGCGTAGAGTACGTTCGTATCCACAGATTTTTTCTCTTCTCTGAAAATCGCCAAAATAGGCGCCTTTCACGCCTCGAGGGCCAGTATTTGGTAAATTTCAATGTCTAGAGTGCCGGAGAGACTCCCAATGCGTGTCAGGTTATGCAGAGCCAGATGATCGGAATGCAATCGTCATTGGACCGCATCTTGTCTGCAGTGCAAGGCCAACAGTCTGGCTACTCCACAAACATAGGCCAAGGAACAGCTCGTGATCCTGGTCCTTCCTATCCTCCCCGTAACCGGTATGTCGGACATGTTCAGGACTTTGGTCGATTCCAACCAGATTTTCCATTCAAGCTTTCCCCCTCTTCCCGGCTTTGCTCCTCCGGTATGTCTAGCTTATTTTCAAAGGTACAACGTTCAACCATGCGCGCAGCAACACAAGTACGCCACGTATGGAATCCCGAGCACGGCACCGTCATCAGAAGACGAACCAGAGGATACACTTCCCCGTGCTCCACTAAGCGCCCCAATCGAGGCTCTTCAAGGGTTGGCCAATGCAGCTGCAGAAGCAGCCGCAGCTCCGTCTTCGACGTGTGTCATGTTTCCAGCGAATATAGATACATTTACCAGCATAATTGGCCTTAGCGTGAAGAAACGGCAACGAACTGGACCATTTCCGAAAAATGCGTTCCCGCACGTCATTGAAAAGGTATGCATTTTCACATATGTTTTCCTCGAACTTGTCACAAGTCTGACGGGTACACCCCAGGGACTTGTTCTCGAAACCGAAGCCAGAGAACTATATCACATGTGAGCTCTCCCCGACAAGCAAACCACTTACTTACGTTGGTTTTCGTAGTTTCTTCGCTGGTTGCCATCTCTTTATCCCACTTTTTGATCCCAATTACGATACGTTCGAAAGTCTAATGGAACGCACACCGTGGACTTTTGATTCTATTCTTGCAATTGCCTCCAAAATTCGCAGTGGGAATGCACCTCTTAGCCCCACGTTTTATAGATGCTTGGAGGAGGCGCAAGGCATTGCTAGGTCCTCGCTGTTTGGTCCTGTAGTGAGGAAAGAAGCAGTGATGGGTAAGTGGCCCTACATTCGTAGGGTCCAGTGGATAATGTTACTCTTGCTAGGGATGTTGCTTCTTGCTGCTTGGAGCACAAATGGTTGGCTCCCATGTGGCCATGCTATGCGCATGGCCCTAGATCTCGGTTTACACCGGGCACTAGAAAAGCTCGCCGATGAATCTGGAAAGCAGCGTTCTGAGGAAGAAGAGCGAAACCTTGGTACGTGAAACCTGTTCGACTGTGCGGGATTCAGCTAGAGAGCGTCCTAGTTGTCTCAGGACGGATCTGGCTGTGTCTCTATTGGTTCGATCATCAGTAAGTTTCTTCCATACCTGATTTCCTCGGTTGACGATTATGGCGCAGGATGAGCTTGGAGACTGGTCGACCCATTGTCTTACGAGATGAATCCTCAATCAAACACTGTCGTCTGCTCCTCACACATCCTATGGCGTCCCCGACAGACGTCCGCCTTATCTCGTTAGTAGAGCTAATTGCCCAGAAAAGTTGGTTCCATTTCGCTGTCCACTGACACCCAACGTGACGTTATCGCATAGCTCAGATATACGAGACCCTCGCTCCCCTGAACGGGGAGGTTAATCACAACACACTTGCCTTCATCCGCAGGGCCAACGTTGCCCTCGATAAGTGGTGGGCAGACTGCGATGGACTATATCGTATGCATTATTTTCGATGCACCGGGCTCCGCTCATTGTTACTCTAGGTCAGGCCATGGATGAAGAGTCTTTGTTGCGCAAAATTCTTGCTGGAGAACTTCATTATGCAAAGCTCTGGCTGGTGTGTGTCACACTGCGTGGGGTATCATGGGAAAAGCTGCCATTTGAGCAACGCGAGCTCGCCTTTCAGGCGAAGGACGCCGCGCTCAACTGTTTGTCTGTCTTTTTGGACTCCACCGCGTATCGGTATGTCGCATCACTCGAATCATCTGGACAGACGCCGAGCTAAGCTTGTTATATAGGGCTGCCCTCCGTTATGCCGTGCAGGATACCCTTGTCACCTTGGCTTTCTCGGGCTTGTTCTTACTCAAAATGGCCAGTCTTTTCCCCGCTGAACTGGACTTGGTAGCGATGGTGAACCAAGTTGAACAGTTGACACAACTACTATCTGACGTAGCGGCGGGACGGTCAGCTTCATAACGTTGCCTTTCTTCATCTTTCTGACTTAAAGAATTCACAGCTATGTAGTCACGCTGCGGATCATGCTCGCAAACCTGTGCCGCAAAGTAGGCACGCTCCCTGGAACCACCGCGCCAATCCAAAACTTGCCTCTCCCATTATTACCGGAAGGTATGGTCGTCCCATACGTCGATACGCACGCAGTGGGTCCGCCTCCATTGACGATGGAGGAACTTGGTTTCTCCTGGCCCGGCGACCGTGCTATGATTAATCCTTCAGTGATCCCCGTTTGGATACGGGAGGAGGTGCGCGAGTTTTCTTCAGCACTGGAGTTTACCTTAAAATTCTACACCTTAGAGCCTCACAGACCTCGGCTTTCCTATCAATGGCTCAAATGACATTTTCTTGAATACTAGTGGCTGGTCGGCCGACTTTGCACCTTTGCCCGAAGCCTGGTGACTATTTCATCCTCGCTTTACTTTTGTATGAGTAGAGTTTCCTTGTGGGATATCAAACCTATATATGCCTATACCGCGTGATCGCTCTCTATTGGTGCAAGGCTGTTTTCGAAGCTATTCGTGCAACGAGCTTCTGGTTTCCTACTATGACTGAAGTGGAGCGCCGTGACACCCAAGATAAAATCTCAAGTTCGAGGAGGTTTACATGGTTTATCCGAATCCATACCTTGTGTTGTCGAGCTTTACGCATCATACTCCTGGCTGATGTCTCAGAGTGCAATTCTGATAATAGGTACACGGTTGCGTAGTGGCAGGATGATAACGAAATATTCACTCCTCGTCTTCGTCGCTGTCTTGTTCTTGGAGGAACTGCAATTGTCAGTATGACTATGAATATGTGAGGAGGGTTGAAAAAATCATGCCTTGACGAGCGCCTCAGTGCTCTTGAGGAAGTGCTGCCTCCCCTGTGGCTTTGATCCCTTCTGGTACCAATAAATGATTGCCTGGTCTGAGATGCAATCCTTATTGTATAAAACCTGCGAATGAGACAATGAGAATCGAGGCGCGCGCACAGCGGACGGTATGTGCCTTCAGGATCTGGGGGAATGCCCTCATGATACGCGTATCCTCGTAACAGTGTACCTGAACTTGGTTTATCAATGCAACTTCGACCTTTGGTCCCTTGCAGAATGCCTCGAGAATAGTGGAGAATTTCTATTCACAGCACGGCAATCAGTTAGTGGCGACCCTTGAGGCACGGACAAGGCGCCTACCCCTACTTCACGTAGTGCAAGGCCTTCTATCTGATCCGGCCTGGCACTCCAATCCACAGAAGCCATGAGACCCTGCCAGACGCATTGGATTAATTCTGTATCAGGAAGGGATTGCTCCTCCAGTTTGCTCTGTATCGCTGAAATGATCTGACTCGCACAACTCGATCAGCTGCTCCAGGCGGTCAACCCCCGCGAATGTGGACGTACGGTCTCGGGGGACTCTCCGTGACCAGAAATACTCTTGAGTTCCGCTACGATTCCTTCTTTCGCGAGGGCATATTGCTTCTTGGTGTACCATTCTGCTACCTGGGGGAGACCTTCCTTTCTGAAGAAGTCGTCGAGTATTTTGGCATCCCGGCGGTTAGGAGGGAAGAAGAGTAAAAGATCCTTGATGTTTCCACGCTTGAGAGCTGCAGCAAGATGATCCATTGATTGATCGGCCAAGTAGGCACGGAATATGATAGCGAGGACAGCGACAGATGCGTCTGGATGAATGATCACGTGGTCAATTAGATAGCACGAAAAGGGAGGAACTACCGTTTTTGACAAGCTGATCCTTGGTGAGGCTCTGTAAACAAGCAGTGCCAGCAATGCCCTGGGAGAGAAGGAGGCCAATTGTTATGGCGAGCTTGTCGCGCTGGGCGGGAGACCAGCGATTGATGTATTGAAGGAGACCGGGTAAGGTCTGCTCCTCAAGGGGTTTCTGAAGATACTTGTATCTAAGAAGAATGAGGATTGTGCACCATCGAGTATGGGGCACAGGTTTACCTTCTGATGAGTTTGTTGAGGACTTCAACGTATTTCTTCAGGTGCTCGACCGATGCAGGGTCATTTGCGTTAAAGATGGTGAATGGAGAAGTCGGTGCACCATCATCAATGTAGGAACCGCCGGGTTGGATGAGACCACCGACGAGGATGACTTCGAAAAGGGCATCTGCATACTTTAAAAACTCGAGTGTGGATCCAGCCTGAACAAGTTTTGTAGCAAAGGTATCGAAATCGTTCTCTGGGACAGTTTCAAGGTGTTTGTAGAGTTGGTCTCTGAATACTTGTTGGAGATGAGCGCAGATGTGCTGTGGACGAGATGGAAGACCTGCCTGATGGTTCGTGCTTCGCTTGGGCTTTGACTGCACCTTTCCTTGCCTTTATCTTTACCCCCTGTAACGAAGGCTTTGAAGCGGCGGATTGCTGAGACATCCACAGTTTTCGAGGATATCGAAAAAGGCGGACAACGGGGAGACGGAGATGTCCGATAACCCACTCCAATCTATATCGCGTCGCACGTGACCAGTAGTTAATGAGTGCTAACGACACCCCATCTCCTTTTCTTCCTCATCCACGACCATCTCTCATGGCGACACCTCGGTTTTCTGATTCCCCAAACGCTCGTTCAAAGTCAATCACCACCGCGGACGGTCTCGACACTTTCGGAGTACGTTCTTTCAAATCTACAGACAAGCGAGATAATCTCGTGTATTTTTCGTAGATCCTCAACCAACACTCCGTTGGAAACACTGCATTCCAGGTCGGCGTCTTTGAGGACAAGGGCACGCGCAGATACATGGAAGATGCGCACTCTTTTGTCGTCGATTTCGCTGGCGTCAGAGGTCAAGGATTTTTTGCTGTGTTTGACGGTCACGCAGGAAAGCATGCCGCCGAGTGGTGCGGCCAACATTTTCACGAGGTATGTGCCACACTCGTATTCTATCCACTGTCTAATTCCAACTTTTAGTACCTCCTTGACTCCCTGCGCACCTCCTCATCAACGACGATCCCTGACATCCTTAACGAGACATTCCATAGTGTCGACAGACGTATATCTCGCCTCTGTGAGGAGTCAGACGGGAAAATCCACTCGGGCTGCACAGCCGTGACTGCCTTTTTGCGTATCGAAGATGCGGAGGGCCGACAATCATTTCTCGCGTCTCCGATCACCACCCAGCGATCTGCTGCAACCCCCAGCCCAGATGATACCAAAAGTTCTAGAAGTCGCTCCCAATCTCCTCTCAGCGAGTCGGGTGAAGAAGGATCTGGATCCGACAAGACAGGCAAGAAAAACAAAAAGGTCAAGAGCATATCACCCACTAGTCGCATTACTCGTGCTTTGAAAAACCTCAGTGGGAGTGGCTCGGCTCCTCCATCACCTGGCACCCCAGTGCCTTCTGCGAATCACGTAAATACCGCCGTGATATCGCCTCCCCCATCACTCCGTCGCGTGTTGTACAGTGCTAATGCAGGCGACGCGCGAGGGGTCCTTTGTCGGGCAGGAAAGGCCGTGCGCTTGACGTACGATCACAAAGGTTCTGACAAACAAGAAGCAAAGCGCATCACGGATGCCGGCGGTTTTGTCATGAGCGGGCGCGTCAATGGCGTCCTGGCTGTCACGAGGTCATTGGGTGATTCCTCCATGAAGGAATTTGTCGTGGGGTCTCCCTACACTACTGAGACGCAGCTGTGCGACGATGATGAGTTTTTAATCCTGGCATGTGATGGGGTACGTGCTATCCTGCCGCCCACTTTTAAGTGTCTAATGCTGTAGAAGTTATGGGATATCACAGGCGATCAGGGGGCCATTGACTTGATACGGAACATCGAGGACGCACAAGAAGCAAGTCAGACTCTTGTCCGGCACGCTTTATCACGACAGACTAATGATAACGTGACTGTCATCGTTGTCCGCCTTAAGCATGCTACACCACGCGGTGGGTAGATGACCCAGCCACTTACTTTACTTGGGTCCATCTGATATAGTAACAGTACTTACTTCTGTACCTCTTGTTTTGTTGTTGGGCCGATATTGTCATGATTCAATTCACACCACGTTGATGTACTAACAATGGACCTTGGTTGCGAGAATGCGATCCGGACCGATCTAATTGTAGTACAAAGAGTATTCTCAGACTTGGTTCGACGGGCGGCCAGGAACCTTCATTTGTTCGTTTTCATGCGAATAGCTTTCGTAGGGAAACCGGATGATATGCTGAAGAGCAACTAGTTCGCCATCGTGAGTAAATTGCTGAGGCAATGGTCGGGGTTTGCTTGTCTTTTGACGTAGCGAACGCAACCTTGAAGGTTAGTAAAGCGACGAGTTGGAATTAAAGTGATTGTGAGTCTACATGGTGGGATATAAAGCCCCCCGAGTGCTCACTAGCTCGATATCTTAGATGACCCGTGAAGAGTTCCCTATCCTTGCTCCCAGACGCCAGGAAACCTTCTCCGCGTGAGCATGTCGCAGCCATGGCTCGTGATATCTCATTTATTTTCCCTTCTTAGCCCTCTTTCGATGGCGGGGGTCTTCTCCACCAATGTTGCCACTACTTTTTTGCTGCTTTCGTTTCTTTGCTTCATCACGACGTTCTGCCTCTTCTTGAGCGCGTTCCGCTCTCTGGGCTGCCTGTGCCTCATTCGTGATCCTTGTAAGATGTTGAAACGTATCTTCATCACTCTCGTCCTCCCCATTTTCTTCTCGCTCCTCTTCTTTGTCATCCTTATCCCGAAACACGACTTCAGGTGTCTCGTCTTGATGAAAAGCTGGGGAGGAGGAACCCTTGTCATGATGCGGAACATGTTCCGGAGAAAATGGGTCCGACTGGATAGACCCCTGTAGTGACAACATCTCGTTCGCAACCGTCAGTCTGTTGAACTGCTTATTCAATAAGGGGCCTAGAGAATACTCCATACTTTCAGGACAGAATGAACTTACCCGATCACCGTGAATTCAACGTAACCATCCGGATCGCCAAGTCTTAATCCTGTCAGGTGGTGCACCCAGCGGCCGCCACTCTCTACTTCATGGATTTCCATAGGGAACTTTGACTCGGGGGAACTGTCTAACTCTGCATCGGACACGCCTTTTGGTTCGCTGCATGTATCCTGATCTTTTCCTTCTCCAAACTCTGGATCGTTTTCTACCGGCCCATATTCGAATTCCCACTGATCCTGTGGAATATGATGCCGAGGAATCGAAACATTGAAAGTGCGGTGCACAAGGAGGGAAATATGGTCAGGAGAGTATAAGCTTATCTTCCCCACTGACAAAGATAGAAACGGCGTGTACAGAAGGAACAGTGGTTGTTTGAGTACGAGTGATGAGCAAGCGATCTATACATACCTAGTTTCATCGCGACTCGTGGTGCCCAGACGGTCGCATCGAAGCTCACATTACACACGGCAAAAGGGCAATCGCCATGTATACTTGCAGTTTGGCTCAGAAACCGTATGTTTGAATGCGCCAGGAGCACACCCTGCAAGGATGGTATATATCTGACCGTTGAACAATGTGATTACTGATCGGCGCTCGGGACATCAACAAAGGAGGAAATTCGCTCACCGCATAACCATACTATCTAGCATTTCCTCCACTCCGGCGCGGAAGTTGGAAGCAAATACAGGAGGAATGGAAAGGACTAGACTGGCATTAACCACGCAGAACTCACTCGGGAGGTCCAGTGCGCGTGATTTCCCCTTGTCTTTGAAGGTTTTTGGTTTGGATTTTTGCGACGACGAAGCATCTTCCGAGAGATTGTGTCGTTTTTCTTTCTTCCGTCTATGTAGACTTTTGGTTGTGTCTGGATCTCGATGTTTCCGTTTTTTGGACGGGGGACTTGAATGTACACCAGTCATGATCGTACTCGTGACGGGAATCAAGCAATTTTCGATAATCACGTGATGTACATATGCCAGGATATTGAAGACCGTCTTTCTGTCCTTTCCCGACCTCGACGCCATGGTATGTTATCTCCAACTTGGACAATCTTGTTTCTTACATTCTTGTTCAGTCTGCGCCAAAGCTCATTGGCCAAATTCTCTTGACTGGCGCACAAATATTCGGCAAGGCTCTTGCTGCAGCCGGCAGACAAGCTGTTCAAAGTGCGATGTCACGTCTTCCATCCAGTTTAAGGCATTACTGAAAAATGTGGTTGCCTTGGCTCAACTCTTCGTGTGTTGCGTTTTCTCTCTCAGATGCCAAACACCGTCCAGAGGCATTGAGTTCTGATGTGGCAGGCGTGCGCAATGCCACTTCCAGTTCGGCAACCGACAAGCTGACGCGCGAACATCGTATGACATTGGACGAGGCGCATCTCATTCTGAACGTGAAGCGCGGTGAGGTTATGGAGAATATAACAAAGGCGAGTCAAGTCATTCACGAGTGCGCTGGAACAGCTAACCGTCTGTTTAGAACCACGAACACTTGTTCAAAGTAAACACGCCTCGACCTGCGCCAGACCCACCATCCGGTTCACGAGCCAGTAGACCACCACCGCCACCTGCACATTCACATTACCTACAATCAAAGGTGGTTCGTGCACTTGAACGAATAGAGGCAGAATCGCGTGTCGTTCAAGAGGACTCAGTCATAAGACCGGAGGCCGAGTCAAATAGACCGAAACCGGGATCAAGCTGACCCATCGTGGACCTCCTGCCCACTTGATGACTTATTCCTTACCATTGCTAGATAGATCACTCATTATCCCCATTCAACCCTGTTCTCCGAGCATACACAATCATGATTGCGATTAATGGATGGTTTCGCTTTGCACCAGAATACTCCGGATGAAGGCTGATGCTTAGCAAAAGCTTCCATGGCAAAGGCAGAGACATGGCTGAGTTGGCTATCATACACTGACACTAGCATGAATACCATGTGCTTTTCTTCATTAATCTACTTTTGTCTGCGACTGACGCCAAGCTTGAACCTGCCTGCGTCGGGCGAGCCACGCAAAGATCGGCAGGGTGATGCATGAAACCGCGATCCATGCAAACTGTACGCCAAAGTTAAGTCCAACTAAAATATGGACCGCATTCAGGACAATGCCTTTTCCCTTGGATGGCTGACGCACTCTGGTTTTTAGTGTTGAAAACGATTGTTCGGACAGTATTGGAGACGTTGTAGAAGGGCATTGCATACCCATATCGAAATATGATTGGAAGGATTTCAATAGGGTAGAAAGATACCGAAACATTGACTACCCAAAGTCGTGGTTATCAATCACCTGACAGGTCGTTCCTAATGACTCACCGATGATCCATAGGATAAGAAAGACGGGAACGAACTTGATTGTCAGAAGGGTGATCATTGACTCTATCGCAAACCCCCTATTTGCTCGTCAGTGGGACAACCACTAAAGGATGAAAAGAGACGTGCAGCGCAGCCATCGCCACCCAAGACATCATCCAATAAATAACAAAGCCAGCACCTCCGTAACTATATCAAATAAGAATCAGTTTACGCTCTGAAAGCAATAAGGCCGACACACTATCGAGCAAACGGAACGCCGAACGCCAGGCTCAGTAAACAATATATGAGCTAAAATACGTGAGTTTCGCGAAACGATGAGAAACTTAGCGCACCGAGATGAAGAAGTACAGGAAGAAAGGCCAGAGCAAGCGCATCAATATTAGTGATTTCAGTTTCAGACGCCTACCGAAACCACTTTGGGCATCCGCAGCCAAAAGGTGGTTCTGATAGAATAGATTCAATAGGCGCACGCAGAAGCTCGTTTGATCGGACTCGCCGTTAACATGAACTAACCAAAACTCGGTCAGAAAGTCTGACAGGACGAGAGCAGCCTTACCGCAAGGATCACGAGATATATGAGCCCAACAAAATCAACAGCGGATGCCCTGAACATGATAAATATTGGTCTTCACACGTGCAGAGAGGACATACGCAGGAACATCGAAAGGCCTCAGATCGTACACTGCGTAGTTCACAGGCAACGTAACGAGGGTAGGTGCGGTGATCATCATGTCGATAAGGTTGGGGCGAAACGCCAATTGCCTTGCAAAAGCTGAATCTAACATTTGCGTGATGTTCGTGAGGATCACGTGTACCTATAAACGACATGTCATCGAAGGCTCGCCCAGCGAGCGGAAGAGAATATTACCATCGGAGAGATGATGGTGCGACTGAAGAAGGACATCACGAAAAACAAAGTGTGAATATTCAAATACTCACTACGCGGCTTCGTTTCTTGCGTTGGTTAGATATGCACTGATTGCCTGGGAGGTATCATACCCTGCATCTGTGGAGTTTATTGCCGCAAGCAGGTTGGAAGTTGCGTTTGGGTTCACTAATAACGATATATAAGGCGGCTTCAAACCAGGGGCATGAGGATACGCGCCCGTTACGGCTACCCAACAGCGATGGTTGAGGAGGGCTGCCTGAACATCCGATGGGCCGTTCGGAAACTGCGAGGGGTCTTGCACCAACCATGATAGTTGTTCGTCCCCATGTAACGTCGAGAAAGCTTGCGTCACCGCCTGGCCAATCTGCTCCCCATCAAAATCCTATGACATGCATCTTTGAGAACATTACTCGCCCAGGTTCAATTTCTTACCACGACATATCCAGATAGGTTGTGAATGTTCCCGGAAGACCTACCGAGAGCTGCCCAGTAGATGGACAAAATGGCCAATATGATGAATATGAGGAGCCCGACGGCTACAAGACTGATCTTCAGCCAGATCCTCCTGGCTGCAATGGTACCCCTGTCCATGTCGAAAAGACCGTGTGAGAACGGTCGCTCCTACTTCCGATCAGCATGCCACCGAAAGAAGGAACGTCACTACATACTGTTTCATCTGATGGGGTATAACCATTATCTGAGTCGGGCTGCTGCCCGGGCTTTGCTAGTGACATCATCAACGAGACTCCGAGTTCTGGTCCGGAGTAAGCAGATCGAAGGTTGCGACTTATTAAGCAAAACCTTACTAATGAGTTGTAGCGACCAGGTCCACGACTACTGCAAAGGGCGAGTTCGACAGGATCGGCGAGAAAGAGTGGATTAACCTGCAGTGTTGACGCAGATCTATTCCCGCAGGAGCGAACGAACCAGTGCATGTTCAAAAGAATGTCGATAATGCAAATACATGGTGCGGGATGTCGGTATCAGTGCGTCCAATATGTAGAATATCACATTACGATTCACTACCTTGAATATTGTATCTTCCCCCTTCCAAACAAACCTAAAGGATGCTACGAGAATCAACGACGCCGCCTCCGTCTAGATTTCTTTGGTAGTTCTTCATCGATCTCAACACGGCGTTGGCAAACCGGGCATCGACCAGAAACATCAGTTAACCAGGGATCGATGCAAGTTTTCTGTTTGTTTGTTTGACTTAGCGGCAAAACAATACAAAGCGTCTGGGGCTCACGTGGAAGACATGACCACAGGCTAGCAAACGCAATGGTTGAGGGCCTTCTCCAGCATCTTCGAGACGAGGCAGTGCGTCCCGTTCTTCTTCAGTTATGTTTTCGACCGGAACTACCACCTCCTCTGTGCGGGGTGACGGCGGGGCAAGCAGCTCACCGACCTTGTCAGGGTCTTGTTGAGGAGCTGCAGAAAGCCTTCTCGGCTCCTCAAAGTCCATCAGGCAGATCGCACATGCGGCACGGTTGCCTTCTAGCCTGACAAAAGGATATTCACATTGCTCCCAATTATCCTCCCATGTCTCGGGCTCTTTGATCGTATCAGGCGTCGGTAGCCTGGAACTCCGATCCTTTGTGTTAGGATCTATCACATTGTCCCTTTTCGAGGTCCTTCTGCGGAAAAAGGCAAATCTTTTCCTTGGAACGGGCATGGGCGGCTTTGGAGGATAAGTATGAATAGGCTTCGGCAGAGAAATGGGCGCGGACGTGTCGTCAGGCGGGGGAGGGATATAAATAACAAGAGGGATGCGGTCGACAAGTGATTTGGGGAGCTTCCCAATATCGGGCTTGATGTAGTGCGGATTCTGTAGCGGATGACGGCCCAGACAAAGTAACATGATGCTGTAGAGGAGCTTCAAAAAGACAAATTCAGCTTCATGAAAATCAAGGATTGTCAGAGGACTGACCATGATGAATGGCAAAACCATGAAGACAAGAAAACCGAAGAGAATGACTTCCAAAACGAGCAAATACATAGTACACAAAATTCCAAAAGTAAGCCACCAAACAAGCGGGGCAGAGAGGCGGCATGTGTTTACTGAAGTATACTCGAAGATGTGTGCAATCAAGAACCATGTCAAGGTGAACATGGACAAGAAGAGGGACAGCCTGACACCTGGATTAGTTACAACTGCAAGTCAAGTGTAGGCTGACAAACCGTGCATAGATATAGTTATATGGCACTGGGGGGTCCTCTGAGTTGGCGGCGATTGATGACCCCCTGTCCTGTTGTCTTCGATGTCTCGAGTCTGCTGGACGCGTGGGTTGAGATTCTTCTGGCTGTGCTGTCGACTCGGAGTCTTCTCTAGGAGCGCTATCTCTAGATGTTGATGAGCAAACATGTGCCGTGGTGGAAGGTCGACTCACGCTGCCCGTATGCGGAGGTAGTTCCAATATGTTAACCCGGACGACAACGCGAGTCGCGCCAACCAAAGAGAATTCCAGGCAACCAGAGGCCGACTGCAAGCGTGGATCTGATCGATCTCGAGATGCTGTGGACTCTTGACGACCGAAGCGGCGCTGAGGAGTGATATGACAGTAGCAGCCTGATGATGATTTCGCCAAGGTGAGAAGAGTAGTTTATGAGAAAGGAAAACCATACCTGGAGGAAGTTGTAAAGCAACGTCCCAGCCATTGATACCAGAGCCTTCCTGGTCCTGGGTGCATCTGGACCTACGCCTAGCAACTCTTTGAACCACTGAACGGGTGTAATTGGAGGACGCTGGCCAGGTTGCGACGACGGCGATGCTGGATGGGTTCCGCTAGGGGTTTGGCCAGCCTGCCTGAGCCATGGAGTCTGTCTTTGGGACTGTTATCAACGATCGAGAAGAAGGGGGATATTCAGGGGGTGATTTACTCTGGGAGACCTGAATTGTTTGTCGGGGAAGCAGGAGGTGTTTCCAGACCACGCTGTGTAGAGCGGCGATGGGAGGCGGATAACCGAGCTCGAGCGGGTTGTGGTAAGGTGGGAATGTCGCCGGTTGACTGTGTGCGTCGGAGAGATTGTGAATCTGGGGGTGGAGTATTGGACATGGTGGGGAGCAACGAAGAGCGCCTGCGCGCGGCGTGTGCGACGAGTCCTCCCTATCAGCGCCAGTAATTAAACCCCGGTGCTGGCGTGCGGTCAACGTAGTTTGTTTGTGTACAAAATGATCAAGCTCGTCACTTTCGACGCCCTCCACACCCTCATCACGCCAACCAGACCCATCTACGTCCAATATTCGGAGGTCTTTGCCCCATTCCTCGGCCATCTATCTCCAACCGCCCTCCAACGTTCCTTCAAAGCTAGTGAGTTCCACCACCTGCTCTTATGGCGCACTGACCCGCTTCGAGGCTTGAGCCAGGTGCAAAAGGACAAACCTGCCTACAACGACAAGCTTGGTGCTCACGGATGGTGGTCCGAGGTCATCAAGGGGACAGCCATAGGTGCAGGAGCTGACCCGCACGGTATGTCACCTGCATCTCGTCTCCACGCCGGAAACGCATGGACCTTGAGGGGATGCATGTAGCAGTGGAAGCCTCCCTGGACAAGATCGTGCCCCAGCTCATGCTCCGCTTCAGCTCCAGCCAGGGATACAAGCTCTTCGATGATACGTTTCCCGTACGTATGTCGCCAGCTCATCCATACCATCTCGTCTGGCATCTCTCATACGTATGCCCCAGTGCGTCAACTACGAGAGATGAACGTTCGCACGGCACTCGTTAGCAACTCAGATGCAAGAATGCGTATGCTTCCTGGTACGCCAGAGTTGGTGTGTTGATCTCACACGCCACAGGTCTCGTTCTCGCCGACCTCGGGATATCCGCGTTTTTGCATCCCCTTGTCCTGAGTGGTGAAGAGGGGGTAGAAAAACCCCACGTAGAAATATTCCGACGTGCTCTCGACAAGACGACTCATGTCGACCAGAGCGTCCACGTCGGCGATGAGCTTGATTGGTAAGCTTGCTTGCTCCGTCCTCTTCTCTGGTGTGATAGTCACCATCATAAGCGACTATCATGGAGCACAGGCTGCCGGAATGCGGGCGCTGCTGATCAGAAGACCTGGCCCCCATGGGGACCAGGAGCACAAAAAGGCAGATGAAGACCTTGAAAACGTCAAAGTTGTCTCAAGCTTACACGATGTAGTCGAGTGGGTGATGTTGCAGACTAGTTCTAGGTAACTTTTGGATCACCACCAGTCTGTATCAGACGAGATAATTCCATCCATGAATGCCCGATCGTCGAGGTCCCTAACGCTGCGCTGCCATGTGTATTACGTAAACAGAGGAGCATTAGAATGACCCGACATCTGACCACGAGTTCTCCTTGAGTGGTTTCAGATAATCCATTCTCATCACAGTTTTCTCCCTCGGTAGGACGATGTCCTGGATTTTTTCGCCCTGCTTGAGCATCGTCCAGCGAATGACGCGGGGGTCTTGCCGTAGTTTAAGAGCCAAGGAATTGAGGGTACGAGGTGACGTGTCAAAGTACATCGTCCAATAGCTGGAACGTGCAGTCAGAGACAGAAACAAAACATGGAACCGAAACTCACTCTCCGACGTTCTGGCTCTTTTTATGTCTCCTCATCACTTGAGGTAGCGTCTGAGTCCCCCAGTATTCGATGTTGCGAACAACGCCGCCTTGGTCCATGACATGGCGCGCAGACATTGATACCAGGTCCTTTATGTGTCTCTAAACGCTCTGGTTAGCAAGTGCGACGCGGTGAAATCCATGTAGCACGCACATATTCTCTGAAATGAGCGGATATACACAGCATCTTGTAGAATGGCATTGTCGAAAATCTTCCGTCGACTCGTTGCAGTCGCAACAATGTCCCCCCAGACATGACTAAGCAGGATTATTGCATTCCGACCCAGTGGCTCACCGAACAAGTCGATAACTTGGTGTCGTCTCACGTTTCGATCCGTTCATCCCAACTAGATCGATTCGAATCAGCAACGTCGCGTCGCGCCTTTAGAGCATTTTCGCAAGAGCGACTCGAGGCTGTGGTCGGTTATGGCCCTCCGCGGCTTGTTTTAATTTCCGACAGACACTGCGCGGACGTCGTCGAGGCATGGTGGGTCATTTTCCCTGGCTAGACACGTGTCTAATGATCGCACAGAGGACTTGACATCAAACCCTGGTCTCGAGATTGCGGTCCGCATGGTCACGGAATTGAGAAAGCCATATAAACGCTGGTGCTAGTTTGATCCGTGGTCCCGGGCCGAATGTTCCCTTACACGACGACGACGACCCGTCGCAAAATGGAACGCAGCGTGTTGTCCCCCACGGCAAGACTGGTCTATCTGGTTGCCTATCTTTTCGGTAGCCAGGCCTGGCGTGATCCAAATCTCTGGAAGCACCACGAAAGGTTGTTTGCTTGCGTAAGGTGGGCATGTTGTAACCACACAGCGCTTCCAAATTCTCTGGTGATAAATGAAATTGATATAGAGGAATCGGGTCGCATTTTGCGTCATCCATAATCGCTGCGATAGCCACGGATACGTACCTGAGGAGGATTGCACTGAGAACTCTGGCCATTAACATGCAGACGCGGTACATTTCCGTGAACGAGCAGCAATCAACTCATTTCTCGGGTCGTTGCGATTTTCCTGCCTATTTTATCGCAGCGAGCGTCGATTCAACCCAGTTCAGTCATTCGGATATCTCTCTATAGCTGACCCTTCCCGGGAGGACTCGGGCGGCAGGTCGTCGGTGGTGATCAACACTACTGTGATAGTCCGTTGTCTGCCAACCGTCTCCTTCTGTCCTTGCGTCACCACCGATCGTCCTTTTCGCGTCTGCCTCTGTATCCTGGTTTGATCAAGTTCTGGTAAGATTGCCAATCTGACTAGAGGGCCGTAGAATCACCTGGTGCAAAACAGTTACTATATTGTGTGATGTCCTCCCTTCTTCTCCAACCGGTTTGGGAGTTGCCCCGTGTACTTGTAACGCATTTCGTTTCTCCAGTGGTACCCTCTTCACACCATACTCACCATCGAGCACAATGTCGATCGTGTCTTTGCGTTGCTAACTCTGGTCTCTCACTTCCCCCTTCCGTGCTCTCCGTCCCGCGTGTGTGCGCGGAGGTACACGAGATCCTACCTTCTTGCAGCTTCGCTTCTCTGTACGTCAACTCGGTCCATCAAATTAATCGCGCGTTCAGCCTATCCAATTCCCCGATTCTTCCTTTTCTATCATCAAGCTTCTCCTTTCCCCTTCTTAAAGCATCGTCTGCCTGTGCAGACACCTTTTCGAGCTTCATCCACTTCCCCCATCATGTCTGCTCCGCTGCGCCTTGCAGCAGACGGAAACACTCGTCCCCCGCGCCTCCAGCCTTCTCCCTCCCTCCCAAATTTGCGGTACGTCCAAGCATATCGTCTCGAAGATGCACACCTCTCTTATTGCCACTCCCACGTGACATAGCGCACGCAACATCTCTTCCGACCCTCTCTTGACACGCCCACAACCATCCGTGCACAATCCTTCGTCTCATAAGCCCTCCCTTAGCCCTGCAAATTTGTCTTCCAACCTTTCGTTAAAGGATTGCGACCTCCACCCCCAAAAACGACCCCGTCAGCAGTCCAAGAACCAGCACTATCTAACGCCGCCTCTCACCCCAGCCTCGTCACTCAGAAGTGACAGTACGGATCCGGATTCAACCGACCTAAACCCCGTCAACGACGGGAAACCCTCCTTCTCGAACCTTCTTTCCAGCAATTCGGTCGAAAGCCGTTTCTTGATTGTAAACCTCCTACTGCATCACATGTGAACTAACTGACGCTAACAATAAGATCGGGAACGTTCCAAACGACCTCTCCGAGGACGTAGTTGGTCCGTATTTCCACTCACTGGCAGCGCTTCCAGATGACTCGTCCCCGGCTCAGGCGACCTCCCAGAGTGTCTTGCACGCTGGCAACGTGATCCAGACAATCTATTATCGCTTTCAGGAAAAACGCGCCATTGTCCTCGCGTTCTATGACATACGTGATGCGGAAAGAGTCAAACACCTTATAGATGCCAATGGCTCGCGCCCACATTTCGGGACTGATGCAGACGACGAGCAGAGAACTTCTTGCGGGGAGATGGTGGGCGGCACATGGGTAGAGTCATTAACCTGCTTGTTCGTAGCTCCAGATCATTTTCCGCAGGTAGGCGTGGCTCGTATTCTGTGTTTCTGCGTTCTCATCCACCTCAGCTCCTTGGTCAGTCCGCGTCAGCCGCCATTACACGCACAGAGGGCACGTTTTGTGTCTCAGTGAAAGGATTCATAGCAGAACACGACCATAATTTTTCCGGCTGGAGTAGAGTTCGCTTCTTTGTTCCCGTGAAACTCAAAAGCGTGCTGGCAAAGTACGGAGACCTCAAGTCATTCCGGCTCCTGAAAGAGGACGAAGGGGAATGTCATCAGGTACGTTTTCCTTTGAAGTGTGCCTCGCATGCGGACGGCGCACGGATTCTGATACCAGTCTTCGACTGCTGCCTGAGCTACTATTTTCCCACACACGATCTCGTTTCGTTTCTCTGTCATGTAGATTTTCATCTGACCACTTTGTACACTTGCCAGCTATTCATGGTCGAGTACTACGACATCCGTGCGGGAGACTTGGCATGGGAAAGTCTGAACGGTCGGGTGGTTGACAACATGAGACTCCGGCTCATCCAACGAGATGTCTTACGTGGTGGTCGCAGTGTGCCTCAGGATCTAGAAGAAGATTCGGCTGGCTTAGAAGGTCATGTCGGAGGTGGGCATGCCGCGGAGCCGAAGACACCCACGGCTTCCACGTATTTATCGCAGTCGCAGACGATGGCAACCCCGAGCGGTGTTCCCTTCCCTCTTCTGAATGACGCTGGAGCCTGCGACTATCCGACTCCTTGCGAACACGAAGGAGCCAACACTACCAACGTCGACACAGGCTCAGCTGTAAACAGTCATAAGTCTTCTATTCCCGATCGCCAGAGACTCGCATCTCGTCATCCTGCGGACAGCATCGAGCCCATCACGGACGAAACATTTTCTATTGACCATCCTGACGAGCCCGCTGGAACTTTCGCCCCCGATCAGTTTGGCAGGCGGGGGTCGAACAGTCTATTTTTCGACGCTGTTCGTACCCGCCCACACCATAGGCTGGCCGACGCAGATTGTGCGCGAGTTGCCAACATGAACTCCGTTGCCTTTGATCGCTCACAGGCCTGCCCTTTTGAGATATCTCAGATGGCTGGTGGCGCAACCGACCTGTGCACCCCACCATGTTCGGGGGCTCAGCCACACTTTGTGCACGACTACATCGCTCACACCGACCGATATGCAGGAGATGTATCTATGCAGTCGTCCTGGGTCTCTCCTTCCCATGGCACGCAATACCCGCTCTCCCCACAGTCTCCTATGCCACCCATCTGCTCTTCAATATACTGGGATGCATCAACAGGCACTTGGGTCGCATGGGGGGCGCCAGGCATCCTGCCAGAACAATGGTCTGCGTTTCCACCCTCGCCGGGGTATTATCATGGCACTACCTCCCAGGCGGTTCCTTATACTTATCCACCACATACATCCCCATCCCTGGTCCATCATCCATATGCCACCACGCCGAACCGCGTACATCCCACAACGTATCTTGCTTCTCCGCGGACCCCTCCAGAGAACAATCAACTGGACATTCGCAAGATCGAGCAGGGCATCGACACGCGAACCACGGTCATGATCAAGAATATCCCGAACAAAATGACCGATAAAGAACTGATCTCATACATCAACAAAATTTGCCCTCGACGCATTGATTTCCTCTACTTGCGAATGGACTTCCAGAATGGTACGAAAGCCATACGCTGAGTTTCTTCAAGGCATTAATGTTACCTTGTCGGTAGGATGCAACGTCGGGTATGCATTTGTCAACTTTATTGGCGTAGAGGACCTCTTGCGATTTGCGAAGTTGACGTTGGGTGAGAAATGGTGAGCCATGGTCCTTCTCGACATTTGAACGGACTATGATATCATGCGACAGGAATATGTACTCCAGTGAGAAAGTGTTGCAAATGAGTTATGCAAATTATCAGTAGGTTTCCGCGAACTAGAAAAATATCTGGTGTCGTTAAAGTGGAGATGACATTGACAGGGGAAAAGAAGCACTTGTCGAAAAATTCAAGAATTCTTGCATCATGGACGAGCGTGAGGAATGGCGCCCAAAGATATTTTTCTCTGATCCCGGCCCGAAACAAGGACTTCCAGAGGAGTTCCCCAAACCCACACACATGCGCAGAAAGGAACGAAGCTCTTATAATCGCGGGGCGCTATTCGTTCCTGGAATAAATGGCGGGACAGGATACCCCAAGACGTTCTTGAATGCCACAGCCTCTTACCAGCGTACTAGTCGTTCGTCTGCGGCATCGCAAGGTGATGAGCGACAAAGAAAACTCAACTAGACTGGTAATTGCCACCGGCATCGCTAGTACTGGCTCAGGGCGCCTCTTGCACATTGCAGAAACTCCATTCATGATGTCGTCTCGTTTCACGCTGCTTCATCTGACCATCTCCCTGGTTGTATACGTATTTTATTACATATATTTTAAAAGCCAACTGACACCATCTGTACTTGACGTCGCGCCAAGTTGTTTCGATTATTCTCACCTGTTTTCCTGGCTCGATACTGTCGTCTGCTTTTATACCACTGTTGACTAATGCAATCCATACCTCGAGAATCAGATTTAGGGACGGGTTGCACCTTGGGCATCCTCGGTAAGCCTTGAATAAGCACCGTAGCGCCTGATCCGCGGATGATCCGCGCGACTGTAAACCTTGGCATATGCATGAGGGATGTCGGGGATGGTCGACTCAGAAACGAGCAACCAGTAGTACAATGTCTTGTCGATTTTGTCTGGGGATTGAGAGCACTTCTCCCTTATGAACTGGCCATTCAGAGCACACAGCGGAGTAGGTTGTCCTGAAATGGTAATGCGGTACGATCGTGACGCAGCCACAGCGCTGAATCGCCGTCACAGCGTGCCGTACTCCACCGCCAGTTTCCCTGGATGAAGATGGACCCATCGTCCTTGCCCAAGCTAGACGAGGAGAAAGCTCGCAATGCACGGCGTGTAAAGCTCAAAGCGTCGAACTCCTCGCTCGATACCCCAGGTCCGTACACCCGTTCTGCAGCTCAACCAATGTCTCTCACCGCCACCATAGAGCCTTCCAAACTCGATTCGTCTCTCAAGCGTCACACCGCTCTCATCAAGCGTATGCGCCAGTCAATCGGTTCAGATAACCGCGACCAGATCATTAGGGACATCGACTCGCTTTCACTCGAGAAATACATCGACGAAATAGCTACCGCTGCACTCGATGGTGTCGCGCGATGCAAGACAGAGAAAGACGTCTGGGCCGCGGTGGAGGTGACGTCTTCCAGACTTCTTGGTTCTGGAAGTTTGTCCTCACATCTTTTCAGGTTATATGCACTCTTCATAGACGATTCCCGACTTCCTTTTCCCCCACTTTTGTGGACATGTTGGCTTCCGCAATCGCCCCTCCCTCACGATCAGCACTCTCCGCTCTTCCTCTTGATCAACGTGAGAAGGAGGACACCGCGAGAATCACCCGCCAGCGACCGGTCCTTCGGGTGTGTTCTGAGCTTGCCCTTGTGGGAATCATTAGGGATCCTCCGACCAGGAGTGGCGGCGAGTGGTTAATGAAGGCTATCAAAGAATTGGTGGGACAGATCCTAGCTCTGTCATGCGGCTCTAACTTGTAACCCTTACAGCTGTCGAACGATCCTACTCTATCTTCTCTCCCTTTGCTTTCTACGTTCCTCAAATCATATGCCCGTCCATATTTGGGGTTAATGCCTGTTCAAAACAAGCAAATACCTACCGACTCGGAACCCGGCACGTTGTCCTCCATAACCACAAGCGAAACCCATGGAAGTTTCCCTCCCCTTCTCAGCGAGGACGAAGAGCTTGTAGAACCGGAAATACGTGACCGATTCAGACGCATGTGTGAAGGCTACTTTGACAACGTGGCCAAGAAACTGGTCATGGAACACAAAGTGCGTAGACCCACTGTTTTCCTACACCGCCTGTGCTCCAACGTTGGGCATTATAGCGCCTGCAAGAACAAGACCATCGCAATCATGAAGCATACATTCGCTCCGGTGAAATATTTGAGGATCGGCAACAAGCATACGAGAAAATGACCAAGGGATACGAAAAGCTTCTTGCAAGCTGCCAAACGTATGAAAAACCCTTTACGTCGCCTCTACTATTAATCATGTCGCTGTAGCCTTTCCGAGTTGCTCTATCTTCCTATGCCTGCGTTGCCAACCGCCTCGCACAAATCAGACTCAATTCAGATAGGATCGAATTCCGGAGGGATGCTCGCGGACGAGTTGGAGGACGTCTCGCTAACGTCTGGTGGCAAATGGGAAGATGAGGAAGAACGGAAGTTTTTCGAGGATATTCAAGATCTGAAGGATTTTGTTCCCAAGAGCGTGCTTGGTATTGAATCGGACGAAGGAAAAGACAAAGGAGCCGACGAGGAGAGAGAAAAGGTCGACAAGGAAATGGCCGAAGTGGAAGCGAAGAAACTGGAACAAGAGCTCGAGGGACTCAAAGCTAATGGGGATATACAAACCAATGGAAATTTCCACTCCGGGGACGGGCCAGACAACACAAACGACGAAGATGGGTAAGTCGAGCTGGGCTTTCGTACGTTTCTACTCGACGTATCTCACTGCAACACCCTGAACCCCCTAGTGCAATCACGCCCACACCAGGGTCTCCCCGACCTGCAACTCCTTCCTTATCTCCTCAATTCGCACCTCAAGGTCCCTCGCAGCTCCTTACTGCACTCCTAGCTCGTCTCCCAGATGCCACCAACCGAGCAATGATTGATCAGGCTGCCGTCGACTTTGCATTTCTGAATTCCAAGGCTGCCAGGAAAAGACTTGTCAGGGTGCGTTCTAAGACGATGGATCTTTCCACGGCGGTCTAATCAGGATAGACTAGTTTTTGACAGCCATTCCAAAGAACAGAACAGACCTCCTGCCTCACTACTCCCGGCTGGTGGCTACCCTAAGTATGTATATGCCGGACATTGGTTCGGAGCTGGTCGTTTTTGTGAGTCAACTCGCTGCAAATCATATATTTCGACAAAAGCTGACCAGCGCATCAAGCTAGATGAGGAGTTCCGGTATTTGCAGAGGAAGAAGAACGTCGTCAAAGAGCTTGCAGAGACACGAATCAAGGTACGTTGTCTTGTTTGACGATGGTACGTCATCCAAACCCCCGCGCCCACATAACAGAATATTCTCTTTCTGTCGAACTTGACAAAATTTCGCATCGTCCCGTCCCATTTGATATTGCACATGTTCAAAGTCTGCCTCGACGACTTTTCTGGAACGAACGTAGAAAATATTGCCCTCTTACTCGAAGGATGTGGGCGCTTTCTTCTACGGAATGAGGACACTCGAGAACGACTTGGCACTATGGTGCGAGCTAAGCTGTGTGTCTGGCATCACTATCGATGGCTTACTGTCTCCAGCTCGAGCTGATGAAGCGCAAACAAAGCATGCAACATTTCGATCAGAGGCAAATTATGTTACTCGAGAATGCCTACTACCAGGTTTGAACTCGTGACTCAACCTAGAATTGGATCCTGAATGCCCACCTAGTGCAACCCTCCGGAACGTGCCCCACGCGTCGAGAAGGAACGAACTCCGGTCGAGCATTTCATTCGCCACCTTATATTTGATGTTCTTTCCAAGAAAACCATCGATAAGGTGTTGAAGCTCATTCGGAAATTGGATTGGGACGACCCTCTCGTACAACACTCTTTGCACAAAGTTTTCACGAAACCGTGGAAAATCAAATACGGCAACATCAGCTTACTTGCGATGCTAACGTACGACTTGCAGCGCTATCACCCCGGCTTTGCCATATCCGTTGTAGATCAAGTACTCGAAGACATACGCCGGGGACTGGAGCAGAACCTATACAACACGAACCAGCAACGAATGGCAGCCATGAGGTACCTCGGTGAATTGTACATATACCGTCTGGTGGGCTCTAGCTTGGTGTTTGACGTCTTATGGTCACTTGTGACATTCGGACATCGTCAGTCCCACTTGCATCATTTCATCATCTGTGCTCACTTGTCTTCGTAGCTGACGGTCAACCATTACCACGTCAGCATTGCACGCTCGATATGCCGGACGACTTTTTCAGAATTCGCTTGGTCTGCGTGATGTTGGACACCGTTGGCATGTGTTTTGACAGGGGCAGTCAGAAAAGAAAACTCGACAACTTCCTAGTGTTTTTCCAGGTGAACGGTCTCCGCTGTTCAGCTGCAGAAACACTGACCCAAGTGTCAGTATTTTGTCTTGTGTAAAGAAGAGTTGCCCATGGACGTGGATTTTATGCTGTCCGACTCCCTTGAGGTAAGGTGAATCCTCAACTTTATGGGCATGATTTCACCACAGTACAGGCCATTCGACCGAAACTGGCGATGCCAAATTCTATCGATGAGGCTGGCACAGCAGTCGATGAAATGTTCAATACCATCATGCAAAATACTGGACGTGAGTAACACTTGGGATCTCGTCCTTTTTTGGCTGAACGTGTATCAAGTAACAACTGAAGGCGATAGTGGCGAGGATAGTGAGGAAGACGGGGAACGGCCTCAACAAGACGAAGATGAAGATGACGATACAGCTGGCCAGGAGTCCGCAGTGAGCATTGTTTTGCAATCCTCGACCAAGGCAGTCGCGGAAACGCTTGTTTCACAGGCTGAAGATCGCGCACCCTCGCCGGACACTGTTGTAGTGCTCTCTTCTCAGGAATACCTTGGTCCTTCAGAAGAAGCTGATGCAGAGTTTGCGAAAGAGCTCGCCAAGATCATCACAGATTCATCTGCTGAGTCGAGAAAGATTGACAAGAAAGCAGCATGGTGGGACTCCGCCGTACTAGCACCTAGTTCCAGAAAGAAGCGCGCGGATGATAACGAGGGAGACCTCGATAGCAAAGGTAACGCAAGTAACGAAGAGTCGGTGATGAACTTCACAGTGATCACGAAGAGGGGAAACAAGCAGCAGGTCACTCGCTCAGGTATTACAGCAGGATCTGGGCTGATTCGTTCGATAGATGCGATATCTGCCTATCCCTTCAGAATCTACCCTTGCGGTGCATACTCGTTCGGCACAACTTCAGGACAAAGTAGAACAGCAACACCTGAAGCGTCTAGTGCTAAACTACGAGCAGAGCCAGGAAGCCGAGGAGTTGAAAGGTACTCTCCCTATCACAATTGCCAGTCGCAAACTAATTGACACCAATTTATATGACAGCATTGGAAAGCCGAAGCCGAACTAGTGCGATCAAAATTCGTTATGTAGGCTAACGAGCGATCGCGCACGGACACAGGCCAATAAGTCGGCACATCCTAGTAGCCTTTTCGCTTGGTGGGGATCATTGCGGACCTCCGCACCCACTTCCCGGCTTCGCACTTCCGGCCCAGATCTACACGAGTCGTCGCGACTTGTTTGTTGTGTCTTGGGCGCATCTCGCTTCAACGTCCACCTACTCTGGGTTCAGTATTCACGTTGATGACATTATGTACTTTGACGACCTCAGACCATACGGCAACCTTTAAGCCGCAGATACAACCCAATAATGATCCCTAGTATTTTTTGCATCGCATGTTTTTCTTGACCTACTAGGGGTGTCTTTGGTCGATATCCAGCTCAAGGGCATGGATAGGTTTAACGGCTGATTATTGGATTAGGATGACGTTAATTCATCAGGCACGGAGCTCCACCAGCCAAGTTCCTGTCGGTGAAGAAACGTGGATGCACTGATGATCCAATCATACGAAACTGCGCTGATTTGTTTACGAGCATGTAACCGTGTAGGGCACAGTTTACACTAAGCGAACCCAACTCTTTCACAATGCCCACATACAAGGACGTCGAGGTATGGTTAGAAGACTCGGAGAATCGGAGACTCGACCACCAGCAAGTATCAGTCGATTCAAACGACCGAACGGTGAACTTCAGATCCGAGATGCATAAGGATCAGGTTCGTCTGAGAAGTTGATCCACTAACCATCTTCAGACATGACCATGAATCCAGCTCTTCAGCATCCATTGCCTCTCGCCGATATCTGTCGTTTGCGACGTTTTCGTCACTACATCCTGCGTACGCAGGAGCGCTGCGGGATTCTATCTTGACAAAAGCCTTGCGATATCGGAGAATGCCTCAGGATCATCGACAGGCCATACCGTGGGAAAATATAAAGATGGGTTGAGAACGCCGAAACGGCAATACCATCCTGGTAAGTGAAATCTGGCCCAATCGTAATCCGAGATAATACTGTACCCTCAGACAAGCTGTGCAATGTCGCGGTCGAAATCCGACGCATTGGTGAAATCATCCGGGAAGAACCCATGAAACACTATAAGGCCAATGGGGAGGAGGGGGCTGTGATTAACTTCGTCATGATTGATGATCCCAGTAACCAACCCCCTTGGCTTATGTTCCAATTTGAGATTGGTGCCAAAGAACCACCTGCTGCAGTGCATGCTTTGACTGCAGTACATGGTAGGAAACATGCACTAGGTGGGTCACAGATTGTGGTGAAAACAACAATTGATTACTGATACATCCATTGCGTCCTAGAATCTCATGAGACTAGTTTGCATGGTGCAAAGAGGCCCTGCAGGCAGCACAATGCTCATGGCCCCCCTCCCAGTATTGTCCCAAACCCTACCAATGTGGATTTGGATTTCCTGCAGGTGTGTTGAATCCCAACAGTATGAATGTCCTCTCATTATGTTTTAGCAAGAATACCAGAAAGAGGTAGTTGAAGAACAAAGGCTTGTTCAAAAGTTGCAGGTTGGTACCAAGACCTCTTACTTGTCACCCAGGAGCTATAAATAGCTCATAGGAACAACTACAAACCAAAAAGGCACAAAATATGGAGTTGCGCCAGCTGCTTGGGGAAACACCATAAGGGTACATCAGACTGTATCACTGGGAATAAGGGGCATGAATGATATAGTGGTTTACAACTTTGGCTTGGACATTTGCCCAGGCCCAATATCAACTCCCTGTTGCTCTTTCACCATGTGTTTGAAATCTCTATACTTGTAGAATAGCTTGAATGACTCTGGGTTTGCAACTGTCCCACTTGGGACAACATCGACACCAGAAACAATTTGCTTAACTGCAATCTCAATTTTCTTGCTGTTTACTGTGTACTGTCAGAGAACATCAGTTCCCTGCACGGGCCAGAATATGCGAAATACGCACAGGTATATCTTCCACTTCGAATATTCCTGCAGGTTCATGTCTCCTACTCAAGCCTTCCCGGATCACGCTCCGAATTCTCTTTCTGATTTCCATCCCTAGCTTTCCTTTGTGTCCCACCTTCATCTTCACGAAAAGAAGTACTCGTTCGTCATCTTCACCAGGTCTCCGTTGTCCCACGCACAGAACATCCTCCACGGTTTCTAGCCCCGCAGTTGACCTGTCAATCAGCTTATAGATTTCTGCACTTCCGAACCGCACACCACTGGGATTAAGAACCCCATCACTCCGTCCTAAAAAGACGAACCCGCCAGTGGAAGGATTTCGAACGACAAAATCACCTTGCCTCCATACTGGAGTGCCATCATGGCTGGACGGAAAGGAGCGGAAATAGGCCGAGAGAAACTTGTCTTGTGTAGGGGTATCATTCAAAAAGTACAGGGGAACCGAGGGATGTGGGCGAGTGATAGCAAGTTCACCAGGTGTGCAGGCACAGGCGGGGATGGCTTGACCAGACGAAGTATAGACGGAAACAGCCATGCCAAGGGCCGGGCCTTGAAGCTCTATTCCAAGGATCATCAAAGGAGGGACTCGGCGCAAGAAGTGACTCACCGCCGGCATACAGAGGGAGTGACTGTACGGCTGTCACGACTGTCATCCTTTGAGATCAATATTTGGATCGACAGGAAGGGATTTAGGAACTAACAGGAACAAAAGACATCTGTACCTCCACTAGTACTGCCAATATGCAAGTTCCCGCCAAAAGCTTTGTGAGTCCAGGTCATGAGCTGAGGTGTCAAGACAGCGCCGGTCACAAGCATTTCGCGAAGACCTGCGAAGGGTGCAGACGACGTTGTGATGGAGAGCGGATCAACATTGCGTGCTTGTAGCTCCAAGAGGAATCGCGGAGAGGTACCGAGGACTGTCACCCTACACGGTCGGAGTGAGGTATATTAAACTCAGACATTCAAGGATGCCTTACCCTATCCAATCGACGAACTTCAAGTATTCCCCTACGTCGGGATAAAACGGAGAACCTTCGTACAATACGATGTGTGCTCCACATGCAAGACCTGAAAGCATGAAAGGCCACATCATCCAAGCAGTCTGTAATTTAGATAAGGGGACGGACTTGCGATACAGCAAGACATTTACGAACAGTAGTATATTGGAAGTAGACGTCAGTTGGTAACATCCCGAAGGCAATGTTGCAATCCTTCTTGCTATTGATAAGCGCACCCTGCGAGACGCCAAAATACATGTTTTCGGCACTGAGTCAACAATCACTGAATGTCCAGACTCACCCCAGCAGCATGTACAATGCATTTCGGGGGACCACTGGTTCCCGAAGAATACAGTATGTACAAAGGGTGGTCGAATGGGAGCTGTTCAAATGTCAACGGGTAGTCCTCGGCCGCAGATGGCGGGGTCAAAAATGCATCGATAGTGAGGCTATCCGTGCACGAGAACGATTAAGAAATTTTAAAGTTCATCGACCCTATGGAAAATTGAGACCCACCAGTTAGGGACCTGCACGAGGTCCCCACTCTTCTCGCTTCTCAATACGACGACCTTCTCCAGCCCGTATCCTCCCAGCCTCAAGTCACGCTCCATGTCTGCAATCTTCTCAGTGATGTTGATGGTCTTTCCAGCATAAACTGTTTCGGATGAAGCGAAAAGTATTTTCGGACGAATTTGGCGATATCTATCGAGGATTCCAGAGGTACCCATGTCTGTTGCCGTACTGGAGAATATAGCTCCTATGGAGGCGGAGGCAAGAGCGATCACAACAGCGGTTATGGAGTTCGTGATCATAGCTGCTCGATAGACAATTTCATACAGAGAAGTTCAGATTACCGTCGTTCTAAATAGTTGCCAGTAATTGGACGTACCAGCCACCCTGTCGCCAACTCGTACTCCGACTCTCTTCATCGCGGAAGCCATGACGCGCACTAATTCCCTTAACTCATGGAAAGTGTACTGCTTGACGCCACTGAATTGGGCCTTTCCGGCTCTGGCAGGAATTAAGTCGTACTCGTAGGCTGCTGTGATAGCTATGGCAGAGTCGTCCTTCCAGAGGAGGTTCTCTGCATAGTTGAGACGCGTGCCAGGGAACCAAGTTGGACGTTCGGGGATGGTACCAGGCACGACGATCTTTCGTGAGAGTCAAAATGTTACTTCACAATGTTGAACGTACAGGCACCATACCTGGTCCGGACAAGGTGGAACGGAGGCTATGATGCCCATGAAATTCCATAAATCGAGCCAGAAAGTGTAGTCCGACACAGAGTAGGCATGCAGATCATTGTAGTCCTCTGCGACACGGCCTCAGCCTGGATGACCTTGGTAGTGGGAAGTATATGTACTTAGCACTAGCCCTCGTTTCATGTTGATTTCCCTCCTCAGCTTCTCGCAGATTGCATGACCAGGGTATGCAGGAGCCCAGACCAATTTAGAGTCGTCAAAGTTGAATACAGGAGACCCCATATTGTAACGGTGTAGTTGAACTTGAAACCACTCCGACTTTGGAGTCTTGAAGGATGATGTCGTTGCTCCCGCGATCATACTGGACGGTTTTACTAGGGGACTCATCCTCAAAAGTACGGTATGTAAAACGAGAAAACCCAAGCCATTCATTCACCATCCGACGAACTGGCAACATCACTATTTTCGCCATCCTCCCGCTCGCCCATCGCAACGTCTTGGGACCTTGACGAACTTCGCTCACGATTATTGCTCACCTCCGGTTTAGTGGCAGCAACGAAACCGGATAGTACAGTAGACCCTCCACCCCTTTTCCCCTGAGCGCTCTTCCATGCGTGTGCCATTTGCAAGAACTTGAAAGACGCTGGGTTAACTTCCCGCTCGTCGTCAGCAAATACAAGCTCCCAATCTAGGCACCGTCAGGTTAAATACTCGAACGAGACGAGATGAAGAACCCAACCTTCTACGACCTGTCCCGTCTCTTTATCGACGTGTTGCTTTCTGCCAACTATTGGCATCATGCCTTGTACCTTGGCCACATCGGCCACGGTACCGTTGGCTTCCTCGAAAGCTTTCCATGCTTCAAGCAATGCGACTCGCTAAAAACAACGTTCACCACTGGTTCCGGAAATCCAGTCGACGCAGACTAACCTCAGCTTTTAGATCCTTACTCTTAAGGTCTTTATACCCACGCTCGAATACCTGCCGGGCAAGACTAGGATCTCCTGCAACCACACGGGTCTCCCTATCTTCGTTCTCGTCTTCCTCCTCCCTCATCGCCCTAGGAAGTGGTATGCTGGAACCCTCGAATTCCGCATATGAGATCCATACTTTGTGGTGACCACTTAGCGAGATCAGGCGTTCGTATAGCGATCGCGCCTTCTCTCGCTCGCCCTGTTCATCGATTTCGAAATCAATATATGCCTTCCACAGGATTTCAGGCATCGAGAGCGAAGATTGGGAGACTCCAAGTTCGAAGATAGCTTCTGCACGAGCAAAGTCTTCTAAAGCCGTTTCCAGTTCTGCATATTTAATCCATGCAGCAGAATTCGTTGGGTCGTACTGTTCACGAGTGAGCCGCGATACCTCATCATAAAACTGAAGCATACCTCCAAGTACTTTTCGTAGAGTGTACGAACCCGATCGAACTCTCGCAGCTAAGCATCGGTTAGCGAATGCTAAAACAAAAGATACTCTTCAACTTACGTCCATCTCGAGCTGTACGTATCCCTTGAAGAGTGCCTCCTTTGGGCACATCCCAATCCCGTTACCCAGAATTCTACGGGCTGCGGGAAGATCAAGCCGCCGCACCTCAAAACGCGCAGCCATGATCCACAATTTCGCAAATGTAAATTGTTTGTGTGGAACAAGGTTGAGTGCTGTTCGATAAATCTGCCGAGCGCGTTCGTAGTCCTGAAAACGGGTACTGAGAAGCGGGGCACTCGAACTTGGAAGACGGTACCTTGGTCTCTATTTCCTCGAACAACGCATAATCTAACCACAAGAAGATGTACCGCCTCCAATGTCGTTTCTCCTGTCCAGGTGGGACATGCGACACTGCACGCTCGTACACCTCCCGCACCCGCTCTATCACAGCGTTCTCCTCCTCTTTTGAGCCACCCTCGTCCCTCAGAGTCCGCAAGGCTCCCTCTTCTAGTCGTATATAGTCGAACCACACATCATAGTTACGGCCATCGTGGGCCACTTCTTCTTCATACTGAATTCTCCGTTTTCCTAGCACGGTCGACTCTAGGACAGATCGGGTGCCGTGTTGTTTTTCGAACCTAGTATAGGCGGCATACAATGTTCCTGATTTTGAACGAGGTAGACGTTCAAGAGCAAACTGAGTCAAGGTTAGCAACAATAATGAAATGAAAATGAGCAACCCTTGCCTTGTAGATTACGCGGGCACGTTCGTACTCCTTTAAACGTGTCTCCATTTTAGCGAATGCATTGAATACAGCTTGAGCTTTTTCGATCTGTTCCTCTTCATCGCCGAAGAACTGCAAGGCGGTCTGGAAGACTTCTCGTGCTTTCTCTAGCTTTCCTCTCTCTTCTTCAAACTTTGCCCATTTCACCCAGACTCGTGGCTCCGGTCGAACGGCTATCCAGCGCTCGTAGATCACGCTGGCCCTGTCCAGCTCGTTGTACCTTTCTTCCATCTTGATATATGCTTGCCATGCTTTATCATCTGGTTCCCACTGCATCCAGCGCTCGAAGACTTGGCGTGCCCCAGGGACATTCTGAAGGAGTTCCTCCAGGTAGACATACTTGTACCACAGCTGGTCCACTCGAGGTAGCAGTGTCACGGCACGATCGAAAAGGTTACGGGCATGTTGCACGTTGCGTGACTTGAGTTCCATTTCCGTGTAGCTTAGCCACAACTGAATGCTTCGGGCATCAACATCCAACGCGCGTTCAAAAACAGACCGAGAACGGTCGAACTCATTTTGACTGGCCTATATAGAAAGTGAGGAACAAATGAGAAAAGGGGGGCTACGCGCACCTCCCAGTTAGCATATTGAGTCCATTCTTTTCTGTAGGATGGTCGGTCGAAGTGAAGAAAAACGGCAGGGAGAAAACTCACATGCTGCCCCTTGTACGTCGAATTCGCTCCTCGTATTCTCTGCGCTTTCTTCCTCTATACTCGTGAAGTTCTTCGAAGTCCTCGACGCGCTGCTTCGGGGCACGGAACGTTGATTCTTGGCGTTCTTGAGCCTGAGTGGCGGTGAACAAACTAGGTGCTCCGAAATGACAGAAAACATACTTCTCGTAGGAGTTGCTCAGCGGTAATCTTTCAGTAAAACGTGAGTAAAAGACTGCCGGTAGAAAGCAATCTTGCGGACCTGAACCGCCGCCGGGGCTCGGTTTCTTATTCTGTAGAGGGTTCAGAATGTAGAGATATTGAGAACAAAAGAACGAACCTTGGTGCCCTTCCGTCCTGCATGATGATGGTTTACCGCGCCAATTGATAATTACCACTACTGCCAGTGTTACACGTAAACAAAGACAAATACTGTTCTGCACTTGCTAGTTTACATTCAACACTTCTTTCACCCCCTTACTACCCAGTATCCTCTCCAGTTTAAACCAATCATACCGACAGTAAACTACGCGACAGGTTACATCGCTTGAGTCCACTCCGTCGTCGAGGAAAGGGTAAGCCAGGAACTCGGAGAAAAATTGAGGGTGGGCAGGCGGTCCATAGAATAGAATATTACGAATGCCTCTGATTTTGTACCTGGGAAAGACTTCAGGCTATCGCGAGAGACTGAGGACGGACAAGAGACATACCGACGATAGAAATGAAACCGTTCACTAATCAGGAGAAATGCCTTTTTTCCAGAGAAGAATGCCTGGCGGGCACGGGATATGTCTTGATTTGAGGAATACCTGTACGAGAAGGTGTCAACGAAACTCGCATACACCGGGGATGTACAAAGACACCGATACAGCCCCAAAACAAAGAGTTCTCACTCGGAAAGCACAGCAAAAGTTATACCGCTCATCCTTCTAAAATAATTGTGAATCTGAATGAAGTCGAAAGAAGAAGGAATGAACACCGCGGTGTTAGCACTTTGGACTGCCGATTTCAACACCTTGGGCAGAAGCTGCGTGGTGCGATGGGTGAGGATACCAGTTGGTGGTGTCAAGGGAAGTGGTGACGTACCTGTGTAGTAAAATAACTAAATCTCTTATCTGCCTCCTCCCCCGGATTCAAGCAATCGAACGTGAGGAATGCCTGTCATCGAGTGAGTGTCATTCTATGAGGGTAGTAGCACAATATACACACATGATCGATCCCCCCTGGGACTTGTAGAGTTGGCCATGATTTCTCCACCCTGACCTTCCCAACCACGTTCCTGAGGGAGTTGTATAACGATCGCGTTTCCGGTGTTTCAAATGGAGAGAGGAGGATTGACTGCCTTAAGTATGCCGAACTGAGAGTAAGGTGAGCAAATTATCAAACAGCGGAACGAGACAATGTCGTCAATAGACGTCAGTCAATCAAAGCTGCACTTACAATCCATCAAGGTACCACGGTTTGATGCGTGAAAAGTCAGTGTCGCGAGATTCTTTGGGCATTTTGTTCAAGTGCGAGAGGACAAACTAAAGGGCGAGATATGAAAATCATGATGAACATATTGGAAGGGTGTATTTGCCTGCACATGGTCCCAATTTTGCATCGTGAGCGCATTCATCTGGTCAATTACTAGGATCTCAATCGACGACAAGAAATCAGAGTTCCTGCGACAAATTGTAAGGGTCATATTACTTTCTGGGACGACGCGAAACGGGGCTGACTTTTGCTTTTCGATCGACATTCGCAAACCCAGAGGGCTTGCAAAGATTAAGTCGCAGTTGTAAAAATCAGAGAAAAGCTTCACGCTCTTCCGGGTCATTTTGATACCAAGTCTAAAGTTGTCATCCACATTTCCTTTGAACATTTCCACGTGGTCTGGGGGGTATGTACCAGACGGTGCAGTAGCGAGTTTATCTACTGCATCAGGTGGCAAGCTGTATTCCCCTAGGAAGCGTGAGTGGTTTTCAATTTGAAAGGAAGGGGGAGGGGTATGGATAGTCAAAGCGTTTAGCCACGCGAGCGCAGAAGAACGAAAGGGAAGAAGGAAGAGAACGGATGGGCGGGTGAAGCCTTGGTCTTGGACGACTTCCGGAGGATCAGAGGAAATGGACTTTGCATGCGAGATGCGATCGTTATTTTTGAGCACGCGGCGACGCTTTCTAGACTGGTTTCAATATTGCCCGTTGGATGGGTTTGACTTACTTGGTTACATGGTCAACGGCATGTAGTGTGATGACCTCACGAATGCATGAGAGATGCTCGATGCTAATGGAACTATGGTAGACATCAAGATAGTCAGAAAGGACGGAGAGTAAGTCGCCCTGAATTCGAGTGTGTTCTACTTCAAGGTAAGGGAAGAGTCACAAAGGGGGGAGGGGCGGTGGTACCTGCTGGTTGCTTGGCCTGTCGAGCCTCAAAAGGATTGAGCAGACGTTCGAGAACCTGTCATGATGAACATTGGTGCGCGTTGGGAAACGCACGAGACGTACTGGAGCATTTTTGGCGCGTTTTTTCCTGGGTGCGGAGGTCTCGGGAAGTATGCTGGTAATGGCGTTGAGCTTGCCAATTTTTTCTCTCTGCGATTTCCAATGCTTTTGGTCCGCCGCTATTCTGTTGCGTTCTGTCAAAATTTCGGGGTTTGGTCCAAGGTGCTGGTCGTATGGATCGTGTGCTTGTGGGGACGTAGGCACGGCTTCCTTGGACGGCGGAGGAGTGAGACTCACAGGGTATATCCTCGTCCGTGTCATGCTCTGCAGCACCAAGATCGTTGTCTGGCTGGACGACGGCCTGGTCCTGGTCCTGGAACTCGGTGACGAGGTGTTTACGCTTGTTCAGTTTCTCGCGCGGGTAGGGGTCCTCGCTTGGCCGTTTCCTGCTCTTGAGGGCGGACACGTTCAGGAGGGTGAGCAGACGCGTGTTTGGTTCCATGGCGAGACGATATCGTCACGTGTTCGCCACTCACTTTGTCCAATGCGCGTCCTTTGCGTCGCGGAGAAACCTTCCATTGCGAGGTCCATCAGCCAGATCTTGTCCGGTGGTCGCGTAGAAACAGTAAGTAGAAGCTAACCATCGACCCTCTTCCTCAACCTCATCGCAACCCAGCGCGCAACACAGAACCGTTTCATCAAGAATTTCGACTTTGATTACCCTCAGACAAACTCCCGCTTCACAGTCACCTCCGTATCAGGTCATCTCCTCGCTCACGACTTTCCCGATGCTTACCGTCAATGGCATTCTTGTGATCCTCTCTCCCTTTTTGATGCTCCAATACACACCATGGTCCCAAGCGATAACAAGTCCATAGAACGCAACTTGATGAACGAAGCACGCAACGCGCACTCCCTTATGATCTGGACAGACTGCGATAGAGAAGGCGAAAACATTGGATGGGAAATCATGACCGTATGTCGGAAAGCGAAGCCCAACATTCTAGTCAGACGAGCAAGGTTCAGCGCCATCATAGCCCAGTTTGTTTTCACAATCCATTCCATCTCGTGCCATGTTATCATATCTCCCATAGACAAATCCACCGTGCAGCTCAACAGCCGGTAGACCTCGACCTAGCGCAGGCTGACGCCGTCGAAGCGCGTATCTTGCTCGATTTGCGTATCGGGGCAGCATTCACTCGCATGCAGACGTTGGCACTTCAGAATCGACTTCCCCAGTTCCGCGAGAAACGCGAGGTTGTCTCCTACGGTATCTGTTTCAGATTGTGTCCAATCGCGGTCTTATATACAGAGCATACACAGGCCCCTGCCAATTTCCAACGCTGGGCTTTGTGGTGCAGAGATACAACCAAGTGAAAGCATTCACTCCTGAAGACTTCTGGTATATTCTTCTTTCTCTAATGCGCCAGATCCACGGGGAAGAGAAGAAAGTCGATTTCACATGGAGGCGTGGACACCTTTTCGAGGCGGACGTTGTGAACGAGGTATATGAAGATGTCATGCTCCATCGTCGCGCTCAAGTCACAAAAGTCACGCAAAAGAACACGAAGAAATGGTGTGTCTTTCGCCTCCACCTCCCGCAACGTCCCATTCAATTCACAGGAAACCACTGCCCCTGACCACCGTCGAGCTTCAAAAGGCAGGATCACGACTCCTTAAGCTAGCACCAAAGAAGGTGTTGGATGTATGTTCATCTGTCGACGTACCCGTTTGGTGTTGTTCAAGGACGACATTAGATTGCCGAAAAACTTTACCAACAGGGATTTTTATCATACCCCCGTACAGAAACAGACCAATATGACCCCCAATTCGACTTCATGACCCTTATAGGAAAGCAAACCGTAGATCCTTCTTGGGGGACGTTTGCAACGGAGTGCGTTCAGTTCTATGCAGGTTTTCTTTGTGTGCTCACTTGCTTCGGTGCTCGCCGCATGCCTACGGAAACGTAGCCTTCAGCAGGGTGGCTTTAATCCCCCTCGCAGAGGCAAAAATAACGACAAAGCTCATCCTCCGATTCATCCTACAGCTCACAAGGCGAACCTCGTAGGAGACGAAAAGAAAGTGTATGATTTTATTGCGCGAAGATTCCTTGCGAGCTGTTCGAAAGATGCAGAGGGTTCAGAAACGACAGTCGAAGTAACATATGGTGGCGAGGAGTTTTACGTGACTGGTTTGTTTCCCTGCTAATTTCGCCGAGTAGACCAAATGACACCCTATCATCACCATCTCAGGTTTAATTATTTTGGCCAGGAACTATCTGGACGTATACCCTTATGACAAATGGACAGCCAAAGAAATCCCCGACTTCAGGGAAGGTGAAGAATTCGAACCCACTTCTTGCGAGATCAAAGAAGGGCAAACGACCTCACCCACCTTACTGACTGAAGCTGATCTCGTCACACTTATGGACAAGAACGGGATTGGTATGCCTTTTTGGCGCCATCGATGGCATTTCTAAACACGACATAGGCACGGATGCGACAATTGCACAACATATCCAGACTATCATTGACAGAGAGTATGTGATTGAACGAATGGACGGTGCAACGAAACATCTTCTTCCTTCCACGCTTGGCATCGGCCTGGTCGAAGGGTACAACCAGATCGGATTCGATAGAAGTTTGTCAAAGCCACAGCTGAGGCGTGAGGTATGCGTGCCACTACTATTTGCTTCTTTTTTGTTCCATAATCTTTCGTCCCGCGCGTCCACCTGATGCATATACTATTGCCTTAGCAGCGATCGATATCGACACCTCTGACTTTTTTGCAGACAGAACGAAGCATGGTCCAGGTATGCGAACGCACGAAAACAAAAGATGAGATGCTTGGGCAGAGCATTGAGCAATATAAAGACATGTATGTTATGGCTAAACGGGAGTTTGACAGGGTCATCGAGGTGAATCCATTTGTCTTGTCTTGCTTTCTAGTGACATAACTGTATTCCAGAGTGTGCGACGATACATTGAAGGAGCTGAGGTACGCAATGGAGGCAACAACGAGGGTTCCGGAGGTCAGGGCAGAGGCGGCGGTCCGCCAAGCAGGGGACGGGGACGAGGAAATGACCGAGGGGGTGGTGGTGGTGGTGGGCCTCCCCCAGGTGGTCGCGCCGCGACCACGCGTGCACCACGGCGACTACCACCCCCGTCCAGTAATGCTGATGGTAAGCCACGCTCGTTATCGCCGCCGGGACGTCACTGAACCTCTCCAGATATCGACCCACCTCAACCGCGTCCCCGAAGTTCACGAGAAATAGCGCGTCGAAGCGGTCCCCCAAATCCGTCTTCATCAAGTCGACTACCCAAGTGCGAATGCGGAAATTCTGCGAGCAAGAAACGAGTAACACAGAAATCAGCTCGTGAAGGAAAGGAGTTCTATGCGTGTTCTCAAGATGCTTGTGGATTCTTTAAGTGGGTCGAGGGCGAGCACGGTGAAGAGGGACAGGGTGGTATGGAACCTACGCCACTTATACCCGCGAAGCGTACCATTGGTGCCACCAGTTCAGTAAGTGAGATCCATCTCAGCATCGAAATCCCGAAATTCGGACATATCCAGGATCAAGCCGTTGTACCAGCTCGTCAATGTAGGTGCAAGGAAGACGCCGTTCAACGTACGGTCACAAAGGAGGGGGGCAATAAAGGACGCGTATTTTGGGCCTGTCTGAAAGGCAAGGACGATGGGTGTAACTTCTTTGAGTGGGATGACGAGCCCACCAAGTCGCTTGGATTGGGACATCCGGTATCGATGTCGACACGAACAGTTAGCCACAACGACTCTCACTCCACCACTGGGAAATGCTTTAAGGTAAGTCATTACCTAGGATCAAATTCCGTTGGCTCACAGATTATCATTTTAGTGTGACCAAGAAGGTCATTGGGCCTCCGGTAAGCCATCTTACTTGGAAGTCATGAAATACGTTAATCTCCCCAAATCTAGCATGCCCGAACGGTGGAATGCCGAACCGATCCACGAGCCATGGTGCATCTGCATCAAGGCCGGATGATACGTGTTTCAAGTGCGGAGAAATTGGCCACTTCGGTAATGGTAATGGATTTGCCCTGTACGTTTCAGCAATTACCTTGAACGAATGACCCAACAGCATGCCCTGGTGGACTGGCCACGCGCACAGCTTCTCGGGTAACAGGAACTAAGGCGCGCGCCGGAGGAGGTGCGTCTGCAGCCGACGAATGCTTCAAGTGCGGTCAGACTGGGCATTGGACAACAGGTATTCGATACCTCATTTCCTATACGACTCAAATTTGACTGGTACGCGAAGACTGTCCCGACAATGATGCACCGTCCAAGCGTCCTAGATCATCTTCTACGAGAGGAAGCAGGGCACCTCGCGCTCGAGGGGGGAGCACCCGCGGTACGGGGACCAAGCGAGGGAGCAGGAAGAATGTGAAGACCAAAGGTGGGACGTTTGGTGCTCCTGACGGTTTCTAAAGTTATCCGGCAAACCCTCAGTAGAATAACATTTGCTTTGGTGTTTCATCCCAGTTCGTAACAGTTATCACCTTTAGCATCGGCCCTGGTGATCAGAGGCACGCCGAAGCTCGGACGAGCTCTTGTCGCTGTCGTACCTGGTTTTCAAACAACGCGTCCAAGTTCAAACTTTGAACTTAACCCAAATTACCGTCACGGTTGACGCCGTCGCCAGAAAAACGAGGTATATAATTGTTACACGACCAGTGGAACCTATGGTCAAGCGTTGGGTATGATAATCGATAGGACTCCCGACAGGCACCATCACTGTGACGATGCATTTCCAAACAACCGGCGTCACTTACACAATATAACTAGATCCGAGCGAGCCTCGTCAAGCATCAAGGTTTTTACATTCCTCACCAGTTAGTATTACGGGCGTCCCTACCAAAGATGCCTTCACCGACCAGGGCAAGTACGGAGACATCGGACCATGTCAACAATGAGAAGGATGCCATAATCATCAATGGGATCACTGACTCCGTCGTGGAACTTTCAGGGATCGCTCGAACATCGGCAAGTATCTGAATCGTCCTACATCCTGATATTGAATCGCAGACCTTACGTCACCTCCCAGGCAATGCTAGAGTTGCGGGCATGTCGACTGACCTGCACCTCGTTGGGCTCAAGTATAACACTGCCGCTGTGTATTCTTCGTTCGTTCCTTTTTTTCCCCTTTGCAATTTTGGTGCACGATCAACGCTCCCTTTAGGTTCTATACAGTCTCGCAGAAGCTCCATCGTAAGCGAAACAGCATACTCTTTATTCTGCGGAATGATCTTTGGACCCTCAGGAACATCATCCTCAAGCTCTTTCGACCATCCAGATGGAGTACATATCTATCATTCTCCTCACACGGTATTTCCCTCTGACCAAACATGGGTACAGTACCCACGATAATGGTCGCCTGGGGTCTGGTCATGACGCTTATGTGCCTTGTGAACACTTACCAAGGGCTCCTCGTGTAAGAGTTCCCGGGAATTTGCGGGCAACCCGTACCTCTGATGCCGGTATCTGATTGCAGCGCACGAGTTTTCCTTGGTCTCACAGAAGCTGGATTGTTCCCAGGTGTGACTTACTACATCTCATTATGGTATCCGCGTGTAGACAGGGCAATGTGCATCGCGATATTCTTCTCTGCCGCAACCATCGCGGGTGCTTTTGGTGGAATTCTCGCGGAAGTGTTCTCTTCATTTCCACGAAACATCAAGGTTTATTCCCCCGAAAGTTTCGCTATCGAAAAAATGGACGGGTATGTGATACTTTGAAAATGAAAATGGAACTAATGCCAGCGCTGGCGAGCTTACATCTCCCTCTTTAGGATCGGTGGCCTTCATGGCTGGCAGTGGATTGTGAGTGATCTTCAAAAATTCGTGTAGCGAAACATACTCACTTGTTGTGATTAGTTCTGCTTGGAAGGGCTTGGAAGGACCTGGTGAGTTCCCAATTCAGCGCGGGGTGTGAGCGAATCAAACTCATAACCTTAATTATACAGCTACGATGATCATGGCTTTTGGTGCATTTTTTTCCATGCATGATGTGCGCACTAGTGTCAACCCCGATCCCATGTAACTTATGGCCTTCTCAGTTCCCAGAGACGGCATCGTTCTTGACTGAGGCCGAAAGGCGCGCCCTTATCGAACTGTTGAAGAATGATTCCCAAAATCTTGTGACGCATTATAAATTTAAGTTCATTCTGCAGGCACTCAGAGATCATAATACTTATGTTCAAATTGGTATATACATCAGGTGTGTAAACTGAGCCATCTTGCGTCGAGGGGGCAATCTAACATTCGCATCAACTACTAGTTTACTCGTTCCCATTTACGCAATCGCGTTTTTCACCACTACTATCATCAAGGAGCTCGGTTACTCCGCCGCTAATGCCCAGTTACTTTCCGTCTCTCCTTTCGTAGCGGGCTGTGCAACCACCATCCTCGTCGGTATTTATTCTGACGTTCACCAACTCCGTGGGCCGTATGTGATCGCTGGCGCATTCGTCTCTTTGATTGGGTACATTGTCCTATATACCCAAAAAAGCCCCGGTGCGTCGTATGCCGGTGTCATCCTCGCCGCGGTCGGTTTATTTCCAACCATTCCGGTCGACCTCGCATGGGTCGGTTCGAACGCCGGAGGGGACATAAAGCGCGGTGTCGTCATTGCATCGGTCATTGGAATAGGGAACCGGGGGGGGTAAGCCACACGTTCTTGTCCACCGTGGCCCCCAGTTTAATCGTTAGGAAATAGGATCTGTTCATCCTTTGTTTATCTGGATCCACCACGATTCCATATTGGCCATGGGACCATCATGGGTTTTCTGAGTCTCTCGTGCGTCTCCGTCTCATGACTGTCAATATACCCTTGTTGATCGGTTTGATGGTCAGTATACTCCTGAGCGTATTTGCGATGTGGAATTACAACAGACTCAACAAGCTAAAAGAGGAGCAGTGTCACAAAGATGGAATCACAGAGGATCGTAAGGACGAGTTTCGAAATATGGGGGACTCTAGTCCTCTGTTTAGATATGTACTTTGATTCTGCATATCTTTAATCATTTGTTGGATTGAACATGAGTGGCTACGCAAATTTGATTGACACTCGGGTTTGGTTTCAACGAACTGGACAACGACAGCATAGAGTACAGCAAATCTGTAGGATAGAATAACAAGAAAAAATGGCCCAGATCAAAAACCACTCGCAGTGATCCTTAGCTGCTCCAGCTTCTTCAACACCTCCCCCACAGTTCGGTCCAACTCACCCGCAATGGCACTCTGTTTTGATCCGGGCAACCGCGCGTACGTCTCGCAGAGGTCCCCATCCACAACGGCTTTCACTGGAACATAGTACCCTCTCCACGCAAGGTGGTCACGTCCCACTAGGCTGCCTTGTTCTGTCCTCATGTGTTGTTCCAGTGTTGAGATGAAATCCACATCCTCCTTTGACACGAAAGGCACAAGTATCCCGATGGTGCCGTGCAACCCAGTGTACAGAAGTATCTCTCGCCCACCCGCAACCAATGATACCCTGTGTATTGATGTCACAAGGTCGCCAACATGGAAGTGACAGATCATCTTTGTCTTGTGAGGAGCGCCCATGAGCTGGCCTTTTTCATGTAGTATGCCGGCCCCGGTGGGATCATCGTCCACTTGGTCCGAAACCTTAGCATCGAGACGATTGACGAATATGTTGCCAAATCGATCACTTGCTGCGACAGTACAATAGTCAACCATCGTCGATGCAACGATCCATCGTGGTTGCATATCGTCGGCAAAGATGAGGAGCCGGTTTTCCGGTGCTTTATAGACGGCGAAAAATATTGAATCTTGCATGTCACCAACAATAATCCTAGAGCCTTGAGTGTTGAGTGTGACAATAGCGGAAGAGAATGTCTGCATATCGAGTGAGATCAGGAAGCAACCTCGAGTAAGTAATCCAACCTTGTTTTCGGCTTTGCGAAGAAGCTTTTTCTTTCCCATCTCGTAAATGCGGAGAGCTTTACCCACACCTGCTACAAGTCGCCCTTGGAAAGCCATGACTGCCAAAGGCACGTCGTCTGTTTCAGTTTTATGCACAAGCTCCAAACCTGCACCATCATCAACAAATTTGTATGTTCGCAAGAAGCCGCTTGTGCACGATCGTGGTGCAAGCAACGTGTCAGATGCCGTGCCAACCACAAGATGTAATTCCCCTCCACGAGCTGCGAACGGAACCACAGCTAGAGAGAAGGCAGCTTCGTTGTTATCTAGGTGAATCAGGGCAACAGTTTTTGGCTGCGATCGGTTGAGAAAAGGGTGCCAAATTAACGAGAATGTGCGCACCTCGACTGGATCAATTATCCGTATTGCAGATGCCCATGTTCCGGCAGGTGCTTTGCAACGACCAAATGTTTCAGCAGGGAGCTCAAGCATTTCTTGGTCTATCATCTTGCCGGCTGCGCTCTACGAGAAACGTGGCATCACAACATATGTCAATGATGGGTCACTCACGAGTTGCTGGAGACGGTTGTTGATTGCTTCTTCACCCATAACACGATGATCACCTTCAATGAGGTAGAGATAGCGATTTGCAGGATGCGATATAAATCTTCGGGGCGTGTACGAGAGCGGTATGAAATCTTGCTTGAGTTTCATGCCAAGTTTCGGTACTTGAAAAATGCTAACGCGGAAAGGTTGTATTAGCGATCGTGATTACCCAGAAGGTATTTTGGCATTTTAGCAGGAACAATTGGCACCCGTCTTTCGGCACATCCTCTTGAGAGGAATCATCCGAATGTCTGGTTGCACCTTGGGGCGAATTAAAAAGAAATAGACCCTCACCGAAGAACACTCCCTGTAATACCGATTAAACCCTCTGGACTAAGTTCTGCAGAAAAACTCCAAGCATAGTCGAGGTTCTCAAAAATCAGGGGTGTAAAGTGCATGAGGTTTTGATGAGTGTAATTAATCCATGATCGCGACGAGAGCGCAAGGATGGCAGGGTTTTTTTGGATCTGGACTCGGATGAGTTTGATAGGGCGTGTTCCTAAGAAACTACGAGAACGTTTTAAAGTCGCCAAATTGAGCAAGCACCAGGACCGACCGTGTACGTGTATCAGTAAGCTGACCGTTTAAGGGATCGAGGACCGTCCGAAGGAGAACGCCATTTTGCAAGCCAATATTGACAAACATCGTTGGCTGGGTCTTATTGATGCTCGCATCTAACATGTCAGCTATGCAGATAGCGGATGGTGGCGCAGTCAATGCTTGTAAGCTGATAGTCTCCAGGGTGCTTTCTGGATCCAACGAGACGATACGGACAGTTTGGTCCTCGCATCCAACAGCCTGTATAATAAAAAAGTTCTAGCAACTAAAGAAGTATAGACTTGTTCAACGTACCAGGAAAGGCGTTCGTTGACGACCTTCAGGAACCTCTGCAATGCTTAGCGCAAGTACTGTTGATCCCATCGCCTTTCGATCCTGGTACTCGTTGAGCTGACCATCCAGGTCAAGTTCAAAGTACACTAGCTCTGCGGAGCTCAGTGCGACTACCACTTGACGCTTGTTCGTCGTCGCCGCAACAATAGTCCTACGATCGGGGGCACGCCACTCATTGACACGCCGGTCAGCCAAGACATGTCGAATACCATGAGGGTGAACTTGGAGAAGAGCATCTGCCCCGATCTGTTGTACTGCGAGAGTCGGGGCTGATGAAAGAAACCCAGTGTCCTGAACTTCCTCGATTGTCTCGCCAATAGACAACACTAATGTGCCATTGACGAACGAGAGAATAATATATGAATCAAACTCGTCTGCGAGGGGGTAAATTCAACACGATTGATGGACATGAGCAAGCACGCACCCTCTTCACGTTGTTTAGTTGTCCATACGGCATTCGGAATGCCTGGAAGCTCGGAGCTGACTGATTCTTCCACATCAAGACCATGACGAAGCATCCGGAATGAACTGCGCGCGCCTCGACCGCAAGCCGCCAAAATTTGGGGAGTATCCGAGTTCGGCAGAATGTTCATTACTTTTGAGTCCAATATAGGATCTAAGGATTCTACTTCATCGGCAATTGCCAGGTTATCCAGAGAGCGAGGCCGGAAATGGGCGTGGGGCAAAGCGACGGTTGGATCAGCCATGCCAAACGAGGGGTAAGAAGTCGAACTGAACTCAGGCTCGATGTCATCATCACCCAATTTCTGGAACTGGTACAAGTAACTATGTAGAGGTGAGTGATCATCTAGATGACGTGGAGAACAAGAACTCTCACTGGTTACCAAACTCAGAAGCGACAAAAAGGAAACCGGATTTAAGAATACATAGGCTGCTAGCCACGGGTACGGTGTCAAAATACTTGATTTTTAGTGCCCTGACTTCGTCTTCTTCATGATCTATCGTAACCTTGAACAGGTCACCATCTTCGCTTTGAAGGAGGAAAAAAAATGCACCCTAAGTGATGTGTACAGTGAGAACGAAGAGATGCAGTCATCAAACAACACACACCTTCATCTTGTGCATAACGGCTGCGATGATTATGATCCCTCGTGATGGATCCTCGAGTGGATGGCTCCGGCGCGGGATAGGAACACGATGCTGCGGTCTGTCCATGTGTCGATATATTATGTGATCTTCGCAACAAACAAGTACGCCAGAGGGCCCATCGAATCGGTCGGTCGAGGCTACTTGGCCTCCAGGGACTTGGACGAGGAGATTTGCGCGTGGGTCAGTGGGTTCACTCCATTTTCGAACGACGTGATTGAGGCCTAGGTCTAGCTCGTAATAGGTGAGCATCTGGATATTGACATGAGTGGCTGTCCTGAGAGAAGGCAATTTGTCGGAACATCATACCTTTTCAACATTGTTAAAGGCTTCCCCCGTTGGATCCTGATCGGACTCCGTGTAGTCGACCTCCAGCGCCGCAAACAAGGGATTTTCAAACCCAACGTCAACACCAACAATGTGGTGTATAATCGCGTTGTTCTTGTGTGCTTCCAACGGCGAAGAGATGGTCAAGTTAGCCGCAGCGTCTCGATTCAGGATGTACACGAGCTTCGCCTTCTCCATCGCAGAAATCATAACACTGCGACCCTTGGGATCGGTGGCAAGATATTGACCGGGTACAATTCGTCTTGCGCCAGATTTTCCAAAAGTTTCCTGATGCAACTTGACAAAACCGCTAGTTTTGGGGTCGTAGTCCAAGATAACGATTCGCCCAGAGTCAGACCCGACTATAGCATAATCTGAGAACAGAAGAGAGATGAATCATGAGTAAAGGCGCGGATACGTACAAGCTACTCACCCTTCGTACTCCCTGTCAGCCGGAAAGCCGCCAGCGAACGAATTGAGCCGAACACATCCGATGCGATGACTGTGGACAATTTTCCTGTCTGCACATCAGGTCGCAAGAGCTCGAGACGAGTGCCGCGAGCAACTATGATTTCCTGTGTGCGGGCGCCTGAAAAGTTACCGACAATTGCCTGCGTTGCAGCCGTTGGAGGTTGCAGCGTTAAATTGTACAAATGCATACCGAAACTCGACTACCCGAACGAAGAACGTCGACCGCAGGAAAGATCAACCTCAAAGAGCGGTGTAGTAAAGACTTTCTAAACAGAGAGGCTTTGGCTATGTTTGTACAAACGAGTACGCTACTAAAGAGTAAACCTGAACAGAGGGCTTTCGTCCCCCATGTTGCGAAATTCATGCTTTCGATCTTCCGTGATCCCATATTCACGACACTGCCTTTCTTTCTTCTCGTTTATTCTGTTGTAATTCCACATCACGAATGTAGACAGGAGTATACTAATCAGGTGGTCAGTAAAAAAAAAAGGTTTGATATTGGATGGCGACTCACGATAGGCTCAGAAAACCTATATTTGCCCCGTGTCCGACGTGAAATCGCGGAGGATCGAAGTAGATAAAGGATGCGCAGAATCTAATAACGCCCTCAGTATCGGAACGCAGATTCACCCTCGTCATCAGAATTGTGATCCTTACCCTCCCAAGTTTGCCAACCCAATGACCGTGGCAATGACAACACCACACTTCATATCTCCTCCGGCATTTGAGCTAGCCCATGCCAGGTAAACGGGGATGGTTGGGAATACACCAGCCGTAGCGAGGACAGCGCCGGCATAGGAAGCACCGGGGTGTGTTTGGGTATATAGGACAATGAACCCGATCATAGAGACGAACGCGCCAGCGATCACATACGGCCCACGGAGCTGGTGAATGTCCGAATAGATCCCGACAAGAATGGTGCATGCACAGCCTGCTACGAAAGGAGGGACGGAAAGCAACTGGGCACTAGCAGCAGAGTAACCGAGCTCATTGATGATGGTAGGGGTGAAAAGTGCGATCGTATAAACGGGGACGACCAAACTAACACTATGTGTAAACGTTGCGGCACCAAACACAGATAGTTCGGTTTACGCACCCGATGAATACAACGGACAGTATGTAGGTTTTGTAGTCCTTAAGAGCTTGCAAAACGAATTTGAAGTCATAGTGTGTCGCGAGATTTTGAGAGTCATTCTTCAACAACTCAATGAGATCGCGTCTTTCTGTCTCGGTCAAAAACGGAGCTGTCTCTGGATACTAAACATGGAACGGTGAGTATCTGGACCTCTGAGATAAATACCGCCGCATACATCCTGTATGAAGAAAAATGCACCGAAAGCTATAATCACCGTAACTGTGGGAATGTTTGATCACTCGGATATCATCTTGTAGTGAATCGAGGACAAACCGAGCCCTTCCAGGCAGAACTAACAACATTAGTATATATCATGCAGAATTCTTTTGATGATGTGCTCACTATCCATTGCCATCCATGGAGACCACCAATCCTGCAGACAAGGAATAAGTTCATTAGCAGAGAGAGAAGGGATCCTCTCATACGCATTCATTCGTTCAATGCCATAGCTTTCCATGCATAAGTGGCGGGTACGCTTTGCCTTAAATTCAAAAGAGCACTCACGCGAGAATACCACCAAAAGCACCCGCGACGGTCGCGGCGGAGAAGAATATTGCGATCCGCATTGCCCGATCCGCCCGCGGATACCACATTGAGAGGTAGTAATTCACCCCGGGAAATAATCCCGCCTCTGTAAGACCGAGGAAAATTCGTGCACTACACTCGAAACCGTCAAGGAACTGGGCCATAATCAATCTTTCAGACCCTACATGATAAGTCCTTTATAGGTATTCACAAGGCACATCAGAGTCGTCACTAGACCCCATGCGACCATGATTGTAGGTACTACGTTGGCGGACGTGGTCAGAGGTAAGGCCATGTGAGGATGAATGACGGGCTCACTCCATCTGGATGGTCGAAACAGCTTAAGGATGATATTCCTGGGTGCACAAAAGATGTTTCATAAGATGTGGACATGCTATCCTGACATACGATGGGACTTCCGCAACGATATATAGAACCTGAGGGAGCGTCGATCATACAGCACAAATGAAAGGAAGGAAAACCATACGTAAAATACAGCAGCGGCAGTGTTAAACTTGAGCCCGACGAGATGCAGGTCGATTGACATACCCGCAACCCTAGCATTGCCTTAAAAATGGTATTGGCTATATAACTTGACAAGAATAGCGGGATAATACTTGCCGATATTCGAGCGATCTCTGGCAACGTTGGTGAAATCCCAGGTGACATAGATTCCAATACAACTCACAGGAAACAAAGAAGATATAGCAAAGACACTTGGGGTAGGAGATGCCAGTCCAGTTTGCGCAATAGCCTAGCACGCTCTGCGATAGTGATTCCAGGTTTCATAATGTCGCTGGCACCATTTATACCAGCGACATCTTCTTCCTTGGTATTGATAAGGGCCGAATCTGCAATCGCTGATGGCATTTTCCGCCTGTGCCGTTGAGATGGATTTGAGGGAAAATAGAAAGGAGAGTATGCTTGACGTTCGTACGTCGTCCGGTTGCTGACCATGTTTATACATTGAAACTACACATAGTTCCGGATTCAGCCATCCTGGAGCGAATGCAACGGACGAAAATGCCAGCCTCCTGGTTCCAGGGTGTCCTCGGAGGAAGAAAAGCGACTCATCGGGTAGCATGAAACGATTCACTGTAGTCCTCGTTATGGATTTTCCCTTGATTCCCAACCTGAGTGAAAGGTCGGGGCTCAAGTTCTAGACTGGAACGTCTATTGCCGGATCTCTTCCTTAGCGTATCTCGGCATGCAACGGAACCTTAAAAACAGACCGGATTTATACATTCTGAGTGGATACAGTATACTGCAACCGCATACAAAGGAGAAACCCTCTTGAGACTGAAGATACAACGCCATGACATCGGACGGGCAAGATGATGATAATTCTGGATGGCGCGTATATCCATTCTATAAGCATCACTTCGATTCAGCGAGCCACTCACGAGAGACACCCAATAGTATGATTAATTGGGCCGAGAAAATCGGCAGATTTAGGACTGTATCCATTGCATATCCAAAGAGGGAATAGAGGCTGAGAAGGACATGCAAGCTGGCCAATAATTTCTATGATCCTGGATGAGCCATGTACAGCGGTGACAGGATTCCCCTTCGCCTGGAGTGGCCAACTTGACACCTGTCAGTGGGCTCTTGTGGTCATCCGTGCTGGGTTTTTGTCGAGACGTCGAGATGAGATTGCAAGTGGCATCTACATGGGGCTTCTGCGCGATGGCGAGACTGGTCACAGCCTTCTGAATGTCCAAGACAGGCTATTGGTCTTATCTCCTCTTATCGCACCAGCGGTCTTCTTGACAATTTGCCAGCTGACAAGAATTGAAGGTGACGAAAACGGTGAGAAGATAAGGCGGAGTCGGCTGGGCCCGCAAGAAAAGACCAGCTGGCGCTGATTTTGGGGGGCTGCGCCCCCCAAGCCCCCCCTCACGCCCACCGGCATTTAATTGATAAGATTTATTTATTATTCAACAAATTTAAAATGAACAGAATTACCTTGTATACAGTATTCTGTAATCTCTTTGATAGAAAAATGTGTTGAAAAATACCTTGTAATGCTTTATA